>NW_015148992.1:677537-688173 GCF_001465965.1 Polistes dominula | reverse complement strand
CACGGTGTTCCCAAGCGGTCACCCATCCAAGTACTACCCGTGCCCAGTGATGCTTAACTTAAGTGATCGGACGGGAACTTGTGTTTCCATCACGGCAAGGCCGTTAACTAATAATATATATATTTATTTGTTCATTATTATATTTATTTATTTTTATTTATTTATTATTATTTTTTATTATATATTATTATTATTATTATTATTTAGATTTGTGTAAATTAATTAATCATCTTGTGGGGTTATAAATTATAATAAAACTATAATTATATAAGAAAATAATTTTTAAAAACAATTTTTATAGATTTCAATAGAACTATTTATTGTACGTAAAAATAAACGAATGTTATAACAGCATTGTTTCTCTGCGACAACACAATGTTTCTAGAAATATATAACGTTGGATTTGTGTGGAATTAAAGTGGTTTGTATCCTGTGTCCAGCAAATCGTAGCTTTACGATTCTAGCATACCTAAATTTAGAGAAATTTAGGAGAGCCTATCAAGTAACTGGTTTGTTATAGGTACTTTTATGTTTACGATAATAATTACAGTATGTACAATATTTAGATAATTATTAGACAATTTTTCTTTAAACATAAAAGATTTTTACTATTAATTTTTTTCATTTTATTTCTCATATTTGTTTATGGTAAATTTATATAATTTTTGTTTTCCTGTTTTTTCTCTTCTTTTCATTTCATCTTATTCATAGAAATATTTTTTATTCCATTAAATTTCAAAGTTATTATATATTTTAATTTACTATTATTATTATTATTATTATTATTTGTTTAGAACATTTATCAAATAATATTTTATACAATTTTAACATTTATTAATTCAAAAAAGAACAAAATATCATTGAAAATGATTTTCTTGCAATGTTACGCAGATATTAAACCGAAATATAGCATAGTTAAAACATCTTTCGCATAATATTAAGATATTGTAGGACAAATAATAAACTAGAGAGTGTAAACCAACGCGGTATAGGAAATCCTGCAACGGTTTCCATTATTTTCCTTAACAGGAAAACGTTATTGTTGTATACGGAGAAGTATGGTGTCTAGAAGCAACCAAGCAAGCAACCATCCCTCGGTGTGTTTTACCAAAACTTTTTATCAAGTGAAACTTCTCATTGTATTCGTTCGTTGCTGTTGTTGTTGTTGTTGTTTATAATGAATATTTGATCGTTACAAAACAAAACAAAAAGTATGTGAACGGATTTTATTAGTTTTCTTTTATATACCAGTTAACACCCCAGTTCAAAACCACTTGCACACCGTGTGTAAAATTGTAGTTCTTGCATTACAACAAGTATGGTAATACTTGTTTATAAAATACATTCTATAATTCATACTTAACTTTATCAATTATTTTGAATAAAGTATTAAAAAAAAATAAGACTTTGTTTTGGCATAAATTATATCTTCAAAATATAGAAAAACAAATGTTTATCATTGTAAAATTATCAATGTAATAAAAAGAAAAGAAATGGCTCTCGTTGAGCAAAAGTTGTATTCTCGAATGTGTTAAAACATTTCTGATGATTATACAATCAAAGATTATTTTATTTTTCCATCAAGATCACGTGTTTTTAACCCTTTCACTTTGAGCACCGGATATATCCGGCATCTACATGACGACCTGTGCGTACGAGCGTCGGATATATCCGGCATCTACATGACGACCTGTACGTACGAGCGTCGGATATATCCGGCATCTACATGGCTACCTGTGAGTACGAGTGTCGGATATATCCGGCATCCATATGATGTCTATACAAGTACCATCTGTGTTCAATGACAAATTCTAACTAATTTGTGTTACATTATTAATATTAATAAACGTTCAATGGTAAAGTCATGTAAATATGTAAATACCTAAAAATATGTCAACTGTAAATTGGTTTAATGTCTTTAGAGTAACTAATATAATTTTTTTATAAGTGTTTTTATATTAAAAATGTGAAGAATACGTGCTTTATGTGAGCAACAATTGTTTTATTAAGCATAGTAATTATTTAGGACTTAAAAAACGTATATATATATACTGTGCACATTTCTGGCACGTGCTTCGGCAGTCTGATGACATTTCGGCAGACTGGATTCCTACAACGAAAGGGTTAAACGTTCAAAATTTAGAAAAGTAACTAAGTAAGTAACTAAGTAAGTAAAGTAAGTCAGTAAAATCAGTCAGTTAGAGTTAAGTCGGTTGGTCAGTTTAAATAAACATTGTTTTAAAGCTGTGTTGCAAGTAACGTTTGTCCTTGAAAGACGCCAATGTAAACCCTTAGAAGTTGTTGCAGGAAAACCTCTTTGCTCAGTGGTACCCTGTATGACTATTGTCAAAAGATCTTAACCAAACTAAAGGGTTAGAAGACTAAAGGTAGGAAGAGGGGACTGGGCTTGGGATGGGGTTGGGTTAGGGGTGGTTGGTAACAAACGGGTTGTAAACCGACATATTCATGTATGCATGTATATATGTGTATACATATATATGCTTTTACTACCACAACGTGTTACTTACTAGTCGTCTATAACCGAGCATTTGAGTGTGTACTTTATCTAGTTTGTACACGTTAGTTACAAGTGGATTTCTCGCACTACCCCCTACCCCCATCCCCCCTTCCTTCTACTCCTCTTCCTATTCCTCTTCATCCTTTTCCTGTTCCTATTGCACCACCACTAAGGATTGTTCCTGTCATATTCCTGTAAATCGTTGTTTAACTTTAACTTGCTGTTGGGATATAGAACTGAACGGGGGTTGTTGCGCGTTACAAGTTTAGTTCGCCAGATAAATGGCGAAACGAGATGAAATTGCGTTTACCGACGAATCACACAGATTTTAACTAAGGGTTGTTGGGGTTTGTGGGGATTGGGGGGGGGGAGATGGAAATCTATCTTTGTTATAGAATTTATTCGTTTGGAATTAAAATAATTTTTGTTTTTTAGGTAATGTTTTTAATCTTAATGTTAGACTTACGTATTGAGTTAATTTGATTCATTTCAAATTTTTTTTTTTTTGTTACATATATATATATATATATATATATATATATATATTTGTATATTTAAATTCTTAAGTAGAAAATATTGAAGAAACATGAACGAGACCTAAGATACTACAAGTATGGTGTTTGTATGTGTGTAAATATTTTTGTATGTATTTTTGTAAAGTGAAGAGTATGTAAGTATAGTAAGTATATATATATATATATATTTAAGTATATAAGGTAAAAAGTTAGGTTGGATTAGGGATCGACCCTAGGACGTGGGAAAGACTTTGGAAAGTGCATATTGCACTTCCTACTCGTTGCAGATGGTTCGCGACGTACCTCGCACGGTTTACGTTGCGTTCTTTTACTAACAAAACTTTTCGACAAAGTGTGTTTGTATATATGTATGTATGTGTGTGTGTACTTCTTCAGTACACGTGGTGTACGAGAAAGTTAGACTTATGGTTAGTATGAGATTGAGAAAGAGAAAGAGAGTGAGTTAATAAATACCATAAAATATCGAACAGTATACGTGGTAATTAAAAAACTAGGTTGCGTCAAGGTTGCGTCAAGGTTGCGTCAAGGTTTCGTCAAGGTTTCGTCAGGGTTTCGTCAGGGTTCCATCAGAATTTCATCAGAGTTGTATCAAGGTTTCTTCAGGGTTTCTTCAGGGCTTGTCAGGATTGCGTCAGGGTTTGTCAGGGTATTGTCATGGTTGCGTCAGTTTTTGTCAGGGTATTGTCAGGGTATTGTCAGGGTTTGTCAGGGTATTGTCAGGGTTTGTCAGGGTATTGCCAAGGTTGCGTCAGGGTTGTGTCACATGATGCATAATTTAAACATTTTTTTTTTCCTTTTACACTTGGTTTTTTTTTTTTATTGTACTTTTCATTATTTTATTTTCCTTTTTTCTAATCGTTTACTGCAGTAGTTTACAAAGAGGAAAATAATAATTGGAATGTCGTATTAAAAGTTGATAAAACTTATTATCAACCTTTCTTTTATTTTATTTTAATTGTTTTTGTTATTTTTATTTCTATTTCATTGTAAGAATGAGGTTCGTTAAGTAAAAATTTATTTTACTTGTTTGATTTAATTGCATTTTTTTATTCTTTTTTTTTTTGTCTTTCGTTTTTATTTTCTTTTTTAGTATTTTTATTCATTTAGTTAACACACGTTCACGTCTTTTTTAATCCTCCCGAAATTTTTTTTTTTCTTTTTGTCGAAAACCTCTCGACCCACACACACGGGGTAAAGGAATCAGATTGGAGAAGATTGAAGTTTTATTCATTTAAACTACGTCGATAGATGTACTGCCTGTACTGAGCCCTTCGAATTCACCGGTTGTTACCAGTTACCTCTTTATTTAGGACATTTTCCATCCAGATTTGTTTCACACCTTTGTCACACACTTTTTCCCGTATTTCTTTTTCTCCTTCTATAAAAAAAAAAACAAAAAAATCATTTTTTTTTCTTCCCCTTGTTTTCTGTTTGTTTTTTATTTCATTTTTCAATTGTTCATTTTCGTTCGTAAGTTTTTTTTCTTTCACAGGATAAAAATAATCTTGAATTTATTTTTATTATTTCATTTTATTACAAATTTTTATTTATATTTATAATTTAATGGTAAATTTTATTCTATTATATAATCCCAATTGCACAAGGAGAACAATTTTGATCTTTTTAACGTAACGATACGTGGGTATAATATCCATATATGTATGTTTATGTGTGTATTACGTTTGTAATAGTGAGTTAATCGTTTAGTGGATTTCTAACGAGTTAATGGTGTAATTTATGTTGTTTAAAATGAAACCCTAACAGGAATGGGGGATTAACAATAGCGTTTAACACAAAACCATTTTCGAAAACTACGAACGTACGTAACATTCGTCGAATTTTGTATCGGTCGATTTTAGGTGGTGATAGTGGTAGTAGTATTGGTGTTGGTAGGTATGTATGGTGCATTCATATATATATATATACGTGTAGTATTCGTTCGCAAGTTGATTTTCCTTTCCATTCACGTTTTCAACGTTTCGATATTCCAACCGTGAAATTTGTCTTTCGATATTGACTCGTCCTAAAGAATTTATTCCTTACGATCTCAACGTTTTCCTATTCGATAAATCGAAAGTATAAAAAATAATAAAAAAAGAAAAATTTGTAATTTTTTTTCAAAGAACAATATATAAAAATCTTGCTTTATTATACGTACGTCATGGATTTTATTATTAAATTAAATGCAAAATCAAGTATCGTTATACTACGAGTTGATTTTTAATGGACAGTTAACTTTAAATAATTTTCTAATTATCTATTAAATATATTTTATTTAAAATTGTTTTTTTTTTTTTTTGTTAGTTTCATTCGAAAAATGGACAGAACTTTCCAGTAGACCTAATACTTTGCGTAAAATATATAGACGAATAAAACAGAATAAGTTCTCAAAAATAATTCCCCGAAAGTTTTATCGTTGATCGAAAACGTTGAAAAAATTGTTGAAAAAAATCGTTGAAGGGCTTCATCTTATCCTTAAACCTTAAACTTCTATCCACATCAGTTATATATATATATATATATATATATGCCACTTTTGGTCAAGCAACGGATTCTCAACGGTTATGAAGTGATAGTGGTATTCGAACTTTTATACTGGTTCGCACATTTTTTTTTTTTTTTTTTTTTTTTTTTTCAAATAAACTAGGTCGAGACTCGCGAACGATTTTTCCGACGACACGAGCACGAAAGGGGGTGGTTTAGAGAAGGGAAACGGTGGGACGTAGGAAGGGGGTGAGGATGCATGCGAGTGTTTCAAACATACAGAAACACACACACAYTCACGCATGTATATACACACATGGGAATGTACAAACATCCCTTACACGTACACACATACATACATACATGCATGCACACATACGCACACACGTACACAAAGCTTAGGGATGGGGTGAGTAAACACGAGGGTCAAGATTATCCTCGAGGAGACTACTGAGTGAGTGAACCGCGGGGCAGCGCACACATACGGGATTTTCTCCGATTTTTCCCACCCCCCTACCCCTCCTTTTACCCTCCTGCACCGAAGTACAAACTTTTTTCGAGCAGTTGCGTTGCTGCAAACAAACAAACAAACAAACAAACAAACAAACAAACAAACAAACAAACGTTATTAGACTTCATTAATTTTTTCGCGTTTAAGTATATAAAATGTCAGGAGGATCCCTGAACAAATGTGGTGGGAGTAAAAGAAAAATGAACGAAGTACTAAAAAGAAAATAAAAAAAATAATAGTAATAATAATAATAATAATAATAAAACGTTCCAGGCATTCAGAGTCTTCATCGTTTTATCGTTTTGAAAGAAAACTTTTCAACATTTCAAGCTTAGTTCAATCATTTAAATTCTTTTAAGTCTTGTTATTTATCTTTAAAATAATATTTGTGTAGTAAACATTTATATTATTATATTGATATTTAAAAAATATTTGTATAGTAAGTATTTATATTATTATATTTATATTAAGAAAATATTTATAATATTAAGTTTATATTAAAAAAATTTTTACAATATATTAAATATTTTTATTATTATATTTATTATTATTTTTATTTATTATTTTTATTATTTTAATTATTAATATATATATTTTTTATTCTATATAAATAATATTATTTTATTATTTTTATATATATATATATTTTATTTATTACTTTTATAATTTTTATTTATATGTAATTTATTATTATTTATTATTATATTTATATATTAAATATTTATATTATTATATTTATTTAAAAAAATATTTATAGTAAATTAAATATTTATATATTAAATACTTATATTATTAACTTTACATTAAAATTAAATTTATAATATATTAAATATTATTATTGTTATTGTTATTGTTATTAATTGGCATTAGGTACTCAAAAATTCATTACCACAAATACTAAATCAGTGTATGTTCCCAATGTATATTATTATATTTATATTAAATATTCATGCGTGTTTTAAACCATGTTGAGTAATGAGTGAGAATGGGTAGAAGAAAGTGACTTTAGAAAAAAAATAAAAACAAAAATAGTAAAAATTCTTAACAGAAATTTCAAGTACACCACTACGTTTATGGCACACCATACGAGATGTTATATCTTTACAAAGTAAACATAACTTTTCGATCAGGATTGCCCATGTTTTTCGAATCTTTTTCTTAATGAAATTATATATTGCTGCATGGTAATAAAAGTCGATGGGGATATGTAATAAATTTTTTATGGCATTTGAAAGCAACGGCCTTTCTCAACAGCAGCATCAGCATCAGCATCATCAGATGCAGAAGCAGCCAGAAGCAGCAACTGCAGTTGAAGCAGAAGCAGAAGCAGCAGCAGCAGCAGCGGTTTTATCGCGTTTGCATAATAAACTCGGATTTTACGCATAATTTATCACCATGTTGAATTTTCTTCCTACGTACTTATCATCGACGCCGAGTCGGTGTTCTGGGTGTTCAACGGTCTCTTCTCTTTTCTACAGGACCACCCACATCCATCCCACCCAATTTCCACCCCCTTTTTCTTCATCCCTTCTACTTCTTCTTCTTCTTCTTCTTCTCTTTCTGCTTCTTCCTTACATTTACCTCTCATCTTTTCACTATAGTCGCGATGCAGATGTAATTTCGTGCCGCTACTAAGGAAACGAGCCAAAATTTTCCTTTTATGCGTAATTTATCATCGTTTAAAAACGATGCTGCATTTTGTGCTTTTTTCTTTCTTCTTCTTCTATTTTCTTTATCCTTTTTCAAAATGCTACTTTACTATCCTTAACTCGAACGATATTTTGTACTTTATATATTTTTTATATGAAATATTGATTGAAAAATTTTGATCTTTAACAAATAGAAATCAAAACTAAACTATCCGCCATTTCTGGTAATTTTTCATTAAACCCAAAAAACATTTCAACAACAATCAACAACAATAACAACCATTGGTGTGCATCAATTCTCAACGGGATAACCAATTGTCTCTGATTCGAATAAACGCTAAAAAAAATATATATCATCATCATCATGAAAAAAAAAGAAAAAGAGAAATAGGGGTGAGAGGAGGGTGTAGGAAGAAACAAAAAAAAACAGAACAAAACAAAATTTGTAAAAGGCGCGTAGAGATTCGTTAAAATGGCGCGTAAAACGGCTCAATCGAGCAATCAACGTGAGCTCAACGGGGGTGGTAGGGCAGGATACTGTAAGGGTAGGGGTAGAGTAGGGGTAGGCAGCAAGTGCAAATAACGCGACTAATTTGATCCTATCGTTCGAACGAAAATCACGAAAAAGTAATCCAAACGAGCTAGCGAGCAAGCTTGTCCGAGATTTTGCTTAATTATCGTTAACGATCGAGTTATTGGGCAACCCTCCCCCATCATCCCTTGACGAAATGTATGTAATTCTTTGCTCGATTTAATCGTACACCACTAACACCACTACCACCATCACGCTACCATATTTTATCCTGAAATTGTGTATAACGTTACCCAAACACTGGTGGCTGGAAAATCCACCCCCATCCTTCGATTCTTTCGATCATTTTTCATTTTTTTTTAATCATGTAAACCTGAAATTAGAAGAATATGTAAATTTATCGTATATTTTTTGTATATTACTATTACTACTACTATTATTAACCCTTTGGTTACATTTGACGTATTAGAACGGCATGTGGGTCTTTGTACGAACAAATGCATGACGTTTTAATACGTCATTTTGATAATTTTTATATTATTATAATAATTTATTACAATATTTAATATTAATTTTAATTATATTATAATATTTTAGAATAATTTTTAAATAAATGTGTACCTTTACTAACTCGAGTGGCGTTGTATCACGTTGAGCCAAAATTGTTCTTTAACAAGTTAAACAATTGATTCTAATTTAATTGAGTATCAAGTAAAAAAAAAAAAAAAGAAGAAAGTTGACGATGGATAAGGGTTAATTAATTATAACGTAGAACCGATCAAATGACTATACCACCATCATCACCACCACCACCATCATCATCGTTGGTTTACGTTAACGGTGAGATATCACAGCGTGCAAACTACGACGTTTACTTAATGCGATCATATTCGTCGATTTCTCTTCTACCTATATAATTGCAGGTATCGTGTCACTTGCTCGCAAATCAATTCGTGTGAGAGAATTTGTATGATAGAAAGAGACAGCGAGTGTGAGAGAGAGTGAGAGAGAGAGAGAGAGATATCAACATTTCGCACGTTGAATCGAGAGTACTCTATTTGCGGTCATTTGATACTCTAATTTGTTCGCACAATGTTAAATACACATGTTCTATATACTAAATAAACGATCCTCAAATTAGCCAAACTAGATTGACGATGAATTTGAGATACGAATGGGATCCATTGTGAGGAATGTCCTTCTCGATCGATAGTGCAAACCTATACCTTCAATACGTATCTAGTAAGTACTTATGTATATATAGGTAGTTACGTAGTACCCTATACTACCCTATTCGTACTATTTGTATTGTATCTAGTTAATTTCTAGTATTGTTACGTATTGTTATTTATGCTTATGAGATACCACTATGATACTAATTGCTTCTAATAATAATAATAGAATTCAGAATGTGCCGAATACTGGCACATGGTCAGCAATGTTAGGTATTTAGGATCGATCATAAACCAGACGAACGAAATAAACGAAGAACTTAAGAAAAGAATCAATTTCGTCAATGTCAATAAATGACCCAGCTCGCGGTTCGCTTCAAAATCAGGATATACAGGACAATCATCCTACCGGTAGTCCTTTATGGTAGCAAAAGCGTGGTGTCACTTACGTTCGGTGCAAAACGCGATGAGGAAACGGGTAAATGGAGAAAACCCCCATAACATAGAAGTACACCGACTGTACTACAAAACCGGACATCATTAACGTCGTAAAATCACGCCGATTAAGATGGGCAGGTCACGTGGCGCGCATGGGGGTGGATCGAACGGTGCATAAAATACTGATCGGTATACCAACGGGAAAAGACCACTGGGTAGACCGATACGTAGATGGGAGGACAATATTATTTCAGGATCTTAAAGAAATGGGCTACGAAGGCCGCGAATGGACGGGGTCAAGCTTAGGGATGGGAACACTGGCGGGCTTTAGTATTTGCTGCAATGAATTTTCGAGTTCCTAATACGAATTAATAATAATAATAATGATAATAATAGTACTCGTGTTATCTTATGGGTTCTAATTTTATTTTTAGAAATGTAATTTTGTTATTTTTGAATAATAAGGGTTTAAACGTGAAAAACACAAAGTTGAAAGACTTTCGTTGTAAAATCGTGTAGCTAAATGAAATTAATGTAGGTAAGATGAGAATAGGTAGAAAAAGGGTTTGGTGGGTGGTTGGGGGAATAGATGACACTTATATACATTTTGGCTCAAGTTTACTATAGTTACTTTTGATCCATCCGGTTGTCGTCATAGTTGTCGTCTTCGTTGCTGCTGCAGCTGCTTTTAATCTAGGCCAAAAGTTTACCGTACATTTGTACCCACGAATTTTCTTATACGAATAATAACACATTTATTTTCATTTGCTACGAAATTATAATACCAATATATATA
>NW_015148992.1:652329-668606 GCF_001465965.1 Polistes dominula | reverse complement strand
ATGGAGAGGGGTATCCTCCCCTTCGCCGCACCTGCCGCAGACCGAGTCCTGTGCTAGGCCCAGTCGCGTGAGGTGCTCGCCAAAGTGCCAGTGCCCGGTGACTAATCCCATAACCAGCCTTAATTGGGCTCGGTCTAGGCTGATTAACTCGGTACCTAGCTTCTCTGAGGGCTCTGAGAATAGAGCCTTTGTGTGCCTCATGCCAGGGCCTTGCACCCAGAGATCCCTGAAGCGGTCCGTGTCTCACTTCGTAGTCCTCCTCCGCATAAGCTCCTATGGCATGCTGACATGGCACCGATTTTCCGGATCGTGCTGTGAAGCTCCAAGTCTGGCAAGCTCGTGCGCCCTTTCGTTGCCCTGAACACCACTGTGACCCGGCACCCAGAGCAACTTTATTCTGTTGACACTGCCTAGCCGTGTCAACAAGTTGACACAGTCCCTCACCAGCCCTGACTTGACCACGGTGCTGTGTACAAGTCTGAGCGCGGTGTGGCTGTCACTACAGATGTAGATATGATATATGTGTATATAATTTATAAATATTATTTAGAAAATATTATTATTTAGAATTTCAAAATTCATTACAAATTCTACACACATATATTTAGTTAGATTTGTATAAATTGTTTAATGATAGGAAAATTGTTAGAAATTTAAATAACATATTTTATCTAAATAATAATAATGAAAATTAAAACTGTTAATTACACTAAATAATTACACCAGGAAAGGATCGTATTTTATACTTAATTGCTTTTTGTATGAGTCACTGTACATTATTGTTTCAACAACGATTTGCAATACAACATTCAATTCACGCTAACGTGAACAACCTTACAACCTTATGCTTGGTTTCCCTACTCGTTGGGAATTATAAAATAAAATATAAAAAAATAGAATGGAAAACGAGAGAATAAAAAAATAAAACTAAGGGAAAGCTTGAAGTAAATAAATAACTGAATAAACAAAGAATTTTTTTTATAAAACAAAATAAAAATCGAATAAAAAAAAAGACGAAAGAAAGAAAAAATCATTTAATAAATGTTGCTTGTGTTTACGCGCATGAAAACGAACTAAAGTTGCTTGAATTCGACTTACGTGATGTATATACGTTATTTGATAAAACAAATCAAAAAAAGAAAAAAAAAACAAACAAAATATAGCCCGTGTTTTACGGAAATACGTGATTCATCGTCATCGTGTAGTACTGTAGCACATATATGTGATATGCATTGCAAATAAAAAAAAAATAAAAAGAAAAAATATCCCAGGCTGCTGAATTCGTTTGACTGCCTTCCCTTTGACACGTAGTAATCGAAATTTTCTTTTAGGAAAAATATTATAAAATGTGAAATGAAGAAATATTTTTACACCTGAATGAATTACTTCCATATTTCTTTTTTTTTTTCAATAATTTGAAGCCATTTTTTTCAAATGTATTGGGTTGTCCGGAAAGTTCGTGCTGATTTTTGGTAGGTAGCACATAGAGTTTTTGTAAAGTTTTTTTTTTGCTAAAAAACGTGAGAAATTTTGCAAGAACGAAATTTTCCAAGTTACCCATAAAGATGGAGGATACTTATATTATATACTTATAAAATAGTTAAATAATAAAATAAAATAAATAGTTTAATAATATTAAATACTGATGATATATAAAAAATTATATAATATAATATAATAAATAAATGTATAAAAAAAAATATAATACTTATATTGGATTAGCAAATAAAAATTTTAAAATCTTTAATATCAAATTATATCATATTTGGAATTTTTGATTGATTATCCAAATTTATTAATAAATAAAATTATAGCTGATAAGTAAAAAAGTCAAAAATTGCATTGTACATTTTTAATGTTATTATTTTTTAATAATTATTCACCAATTATAATTATATATTGTTAAATATGCTTGAAGAAATATAATGGAACGTTAGGATTGCACAAACTGTAGTATTATTCGTTTATTGGAGTGGGGGAAAAAGTTGTTGAGTGGGGGAAGAGAAATGACGAGTCACGTGCCATTGTAGAATTCCACAAGTGAGTTCCACTCGAAGCGTTAACGTTCTTCACGATCTTTGAAGAACAAACCTAAACGAGCTCGTGTTCCTATAGCATTTACGTTGATCTCTCAAAAATTCCACAAGTTTTTCGATCTTGTCAAGAAATAAGAGAAAAAATAATATAAAAAGCAAAAAAAGACAAGTACAATAAAAGAAATAAGAAAAAAAAAGAAGATAAAGAAGTATGGCAAAATTCAACTTACACATTATTTATACAGTATTATTATACATGGTGATCAAAAAATAGTGATACAAGCGAAAAAAAAGTTATTATACATGAAAAAATAAATCCAAAATATAAAATGAAATTTTTTTGTTTAAGGCTTTGTTTACGAAAAAATCGACCTTGCATTTTCGTAAAGTACGCGTGCACTTGGTCATATCTCGTTATACCAGACCTACTGACTTTTCGGAAATACCCTAAGGACTTTTCGGAAATACCCTACGGACTTTTCAGAAATAGACTACGAACTTTTCGGAAATACCCTACGGACTTTTTGGAAATACCCTACGGACTTTTTGGAAATACCCTACGGACTTTTTGGAAATACCCTACGGACTTTTCGGAAATAATCTACAAACTTTTCGGAAATACCCTACGGGCATATCGAAAAAACCTCACTACTTTTCGGAAAAAACCTCACTACTTTTTGGAAAAAACCTCACTACTTTTCAGAAAAAACCTCACTACTTTTCGGAAATAACCTTTTACGTGACTCTTCTACGAGGTTCTTTTACGAGGCTTTTTATGGAGGCTTTTTTTACCAGGTCCTTTTACGAGTTTCTTTCTCGGGGCTTTTTTGCGAGGCTCGTTTAGGAGGCTTGTTTACGAGGCTCGTTCACGAGGCTCTTCTACTAAACTCTTTTACGAGGCTCGTTCGCGAGGGTCGTTTACGAGTTTCGTTCATGCTTCTTTTTTACTACGCTCGTCTAGGAGGCTCGTGTACGTGGCTCGTTCACGAGGCTATTTTACAAAGCTCGTTTACGAGGCTATTTTACAAGGCTCGTTTACGAGGCTGTCTTACGAGGCTCGTTTTCGAGGTTTGTCTACGATGCTCATTCGCAAGGCTTATTTTCGAGGTTTGTCTACGACGCTCATTCGCAAGGCTTGTTCACGAGGCTCTTTTACGAGTCTTGTTCACGACGTCTTTTGCGAAAATTCAAAGTCGATTTTCTTGAAAACAAAGCGTTCAACGAAAAAATTTTATTCCATATTTTCGATTTATTTTTTCATCTAGAATCACCCTCTTTTTGCTTGTACTACTAGTTACAGATCACCCTGTATCTTATTAATATATAATATATCATTATTGTTAATGTTACTAAATTTAATACTTACTAAAATCAATCAATGAAACCTAACCACACTAATACTGAACTATTGCATTACTTTACGAAATCCCAATACTTTAGCTGAAATAAAGAAGGAAAGCAAAATTCAATTTACATTATCAGTACATTATTATTATTATTATATATTAGTAAATATTAATAATATATAATTATTATTTATGTAGCTGACTAAATTAAATTAACAAAACCAACCAATTATTTTAATACCAAACTACTTCATCCTTATACAAAACATATAAACTAAAAGTATTTACCACTAAAAGTATCAATAAACATTATTCTCTTAAAAAAATAAACAAAATAAAATAAAAAAAGGAATTTTTACTAACAAATTTCGTAAGAAAACGAAATATACTCATTAGAGTAAATAGGATTTGTTTGTGTTACGTTTCTACATTGCATTTTGCCGCAATCTTGTGAGAATGTTTTATTAGAAGAAAGAAAAGGGTAGGAAATAGACGAGACGAGACGAAACGAAACGAGACGAAGTGAAGGGGTAGGAAGAGGGGATAGAGATAGAACGGAAGATAGTATAGGCATGGGTTAGGTGGGGGTGTAAAGAGGGCGGAAATACGAAAGCGAGGGAGCGAAATTACCTGCAGTTTGGTCGTGGCAAACTTTGGAAGTAGTTTGCATCTTAATTAAGCAATGATATCGTGTTAAGGACAGTCAGTGGGGAGCACACGATTTGCTGTGTGGTCCAGCACCCTTCTCCACCCTTCTGCAACCTTCTTCAACCTCCTTATCATCCCCCCTTTACACTGTTCTCACCCTTTCTATTCTTTTACTCAACACCCTTTGTTGTTTGTTTTCTTTTTTTTTTTTAACAAAATTAATTTTATTAGTAAAAATATTTTTAAATTTTTTTTATATATATTTGATATATAAAAAATTATATAAATTTTTTAATATAAATTAATATTAATTAATATATATATATATATAATATTATTTAATATTAATTATATTAAATATAAATAATATTCATAATATAAAATTTATTTTATATAAAATAAATAATATAAATAATTTATATAAATATATTTTAAATTTAATATAATTTAATGTTAATTTTAATATAATTTAAATATAAATATATAAAATATTTTTTTATTTTTAATTTTATTTGCAACAAGTGTTTCTAATATCTCATCGAGATACGATTGTAAACGCTTTTGTTGCAATTTAGTTTCTAATAATAATTACACACACACATTTGTTATTTATGAAAATTTGTTATAATTTTATTGTTTTTATTGTCAGGTACAAATATTCAATGATTTATATGTTGAAATTAGAAAAATATCATTGCATATACTAATAAAAGTTTAAAAAAGACTATTATTTACTGGACATATGCAACGAGTAGTTGCAAATGCAATTTCACGATGCTTTCGTATTGCAACTACATAATAATTTGCAAGTATGTATAAGCATTTGTTTCATATGTAATAATCGATAAATATATATATGGTCACATAAACATATTCCATGGGTTTAAAGTGTTATATTTTTTTTGATTTCTTTTTTTTTGGGGAGAAAATTTTGTGAAGGTTTTTTTTGAGTTTTGAAGAAATATGCATCCATGATACCCGTTGCATCGGAGTTGGCATGTTGGATCCACTTCGTCGAATAAATTTACATTGCTGTATTATAGCTGAGAGTTTAAATTTGACTGTGAGAACTAATTTTCTTGGATTAAAATACGTTTAAGAGTACAAATCCAAAACCTATATGTGTTTGCCAGGATCATCTTCTCCATGTGCGGGGGATATGTACGACGATTATCGGATTTAAAAACTGATTATTTCGCAATTCTGTGTTTTCTTGGATCTTCTTACTTCCATTTTGTTCTATTGCTTTTCCTTTTTTTTTTTCTTTCTTCGCTATCTCCTTCAATTATTTTTTTTTTCTTCCTACGTTTCTCTTTTTATTTCTTATCAGGAGACTTCGTAGAAATTTTATCATAACTCGTAGAAGGGTCATAGTATTTTTGATGAATTAATTTATTTGATGATACGTAGATTCTTGTAGTATCTTTTTTCTTTTATAATTATTATTCTTTATAATATTATTTTTAATATTATTAATAATAAATATTAATAAATGTTATTATTATAATACTACTAAATGTAATATATGTTATATATATTATATATTTAAATAAATTTAAATTATTTAATAATAATTAATATAATATATATACAATATATAACATATATTATATTTAGTAGTATTATAATAATAAAATTATACATTAATAGATTTTTTTATATATTAATAAATAATATATAATAAATATAATATAACATATATAAGATAATATAAAATTAATAATTTATTTTATATCAAATAAATTATATAAAAAATTTATATAAATATATGTATATAAATTTTATTTATTATTATTTTATATTAATTAATAATATTTATTTTATATAATATTATTTTTAATATTAATTAATATATTAAATTTTATATAATATAATTTTAATATTTTTAAAAATAATTATTAAAAAGTTAATAGTTTTGTAATATTTGCCATTAACGTAGAATATTTTAAGAATGATATCAACGAGTGTTTTACTTTGTAATACGTAAAAGATCACGATTTCCATTATTCTTGATAAATCGTAGTTATTTCTCGTAACTATCTTTCGCTTCCACGGGATTACGATTCAAAAGTTAATTTCTCTTGGGAATCGTCGGTACGATACTTAATTTAGTCTCGTTTAGCTTAATTAGCTTTGATATAATACGAAATACGGTTTAGCGACTCCTACGTTATATTCTGGACGCAAACTCAGTTTATTGTTTTATTTCCTGCTAACTTTTCTGTATTTTATTTTTTCTTTTTTTTTTCTTTTCCCAAAATTTTGCTTTTCGAGAATATGCAAATTCGACGATTACACGTACCAGACGATAGTATAATATCAGTGTGTGCGTTTGTGTGTATGTTTTTTTTAACCTCTCTTTTATTTTTATTTTTGTATTCTTTTTTTTTTTCACGTCCAGTTACGAAACTGTCCCGGATATTTAGATTTGTCATCGAAAACAACGTTAACGAAGTCTTTTGCAAGTGTTCGCAATTTTTTTTCTTTTTTTGTATTTTTTTATTTTAATTCGCGAAACAATTTTTAAACACGTTTACAACGTTACTGATCAAGGTGTTTGAAATACGAACACAAGAAAAAAAAAAGATTCTTCCTTAAAGTCTTGTCTTTTTTTATTCTTCTTTTCTCATGCGAATAGAAACGATTTCATTTGAAATGGGTTACGAATTGAAAAACAAGTTAAATGTTGGTATATATGAAAGAAAATAAGAAGATATAAAAAAGAGTCATAAGAATGATGATGGTAATGGTGGTGGTGGTGGTTTGGGTTCTCTTTCGAAAAGAAATCTTTTTAAACATCGTAGATTCCTCGAAAGTGAAACGAACCGTTTGAATTCGTATTTGAAGTTCATCGATCTGCTTAATTCCAAGATGAATGTACTCGGCAAAGCTTGCGGAGTATACTCCATTCTCGGAAGTTGAACTTTTGAACTTGAACCCGTGCTGAAAAGTTTCTTTTACGATTCTAAGACGTTATCAATAGTTCCTTTAGAAAAGTTCTTCTTCAATAGTATAAATCGAGTTGACTACATTGCTCATGGAAAATTTCATTCGTATCCTTATCCCATCATCGATCGAACTGTTCAAATGTCCATAAAAAACGTATGCTTTCAATATTGTTTATTAAGAATAATCTTTTATTATATATCATGAAATATATGAAAGTGTACGAATTTGGATTGGGAAATAATTGTGCATGTATTATTGAATCATCTCAAAAGAGGATAAAAAATTTTGATTTCTTTTTTTTTTTTACACAATTTTATTAGAACAATAATTTTTTGTTTAATAAATAAATGTGATTAAATATAATCAATTAAAGTTATAAAGTAAAATGACTTGCGTACAATCTAATAACAAAAATATTCAATATAAAATATTATGGGTGTTAAATTTATTTTGAAAAATAAGATGATTTTACAATAGATACTTTTGGGACGATTTAAAGTATTATTAAATACAGAATTTTAACTATGTATATATATGTTACAGTGAAAGGTTTAAATTTGAAAATTTCAAGATTAACATGGTCATTTAGTGTTCGTTCGAAATATTACTGTATAAGAATAAAAACCCAAATTTTCGGTCCTACCCCGCCGACATGTTTGGTATTCGTCCGAAATATTACTGTATAAGAATAAACCCAAATTTTCGATCCTACCCTGCCATATTTGATATGTGTTGACCATGCTAGGTCAAATTTTGTTTTGTGCAATGCTTTTTTAAACCCTCTGACACTACACGTCATATCGTGGCAGCGTAAATTTAAATAAAATTTGGATTTTTATTTTCGCGATTGGTAGGATTCGAACCCAACGCTACTAGGGTTATTTTGCAGGTGACTTTAACGATGAGCTATTATAACTTTTTATTACGAATGATTAAAAACTTGTATTTATGTTTCAAAATTGATAATGGTTAAAAAATATACATATAGAAGAAGGATGCGGCTATTTTTCGCATATGACATTATTCATTAAAAAATATTTTCGCGACTGAGGGGATTCGATCTGACGCTACCACGGTTGATAAGCCAGTGCAGTGTCCCTACCCACTTAGCTATCATTGATATTTCAATTAATATAATTAGAACTGATATTAATGAGTTTAGTTTTGTAATAAGAAAATAACTTACTTTGATGTTGCACTCCTTTGTAATTTGTGTTCTGTTCACATGTTTAGATTTTTGATTTAAGAATTGTTTTAACATTTTAATTAATTATTTGATTCAATATAAATATATTCATTAGTTTCAATCTCACACAGAAAGCTTCTTTTTACATTTCTTTAGTATGAATCCGATTTTTAAGATAGATTCAGATTTAATTTACAAAAAATAAACAAAAAAACGTAGTACATTCTTCTCAAGCTCCTATTGTACCCTGATAATCCGTTGGATATTTGATGATTATCCTTCTTGTATCAGGAAACTTTTGAGAGTACTATAATATAATGGGAATTGGATACTTTTCCAATTTATTCCAACATTATGAGTGTTGAGTTTTACATCATGATTATTTCCTTACTTAAACAAAATAAATAGAATTATTATTTATTTGTTATAGAAATGTACTGTGTCTAGTACGTATAGAAGTACTGAAAAATCCTGATTCTTGCATGTGAAAGGCTGAAAAGTTCAGAGCCTATCAGGCAGAGGTTGTGTTAATTTTCATCATGAATTTTTCAAACTTGTTTCAAGATTTTTTTATACTTACATGTTACAAATGAAAGTTATATTTATATAAAACAGAAATTTAATGTGTCTAATAGACACATTAGGTAAAAGAGGTCTGCAAAGTTCTGAATTTAGCATGTGAATGTTTTGTACAAAACAGAATAATTCAACATGGTCAACACGTACCAAATACTTTTGGGAAAGACTGAACGTTTGGTTTTATTCTCAAACATTAATATTTTGGACAAATACTAAGAGACTATGTGTGAATCTTGACATTTTCAAATTTCAATCTATATATATATATATATATATATCTAACTATATACACTTAATCCTTGGAAGATTGTTAAACTCGTCGTCAAAGTAGGAAATCCTTAGGATAGATTGTGCATACCGTATCGTACAAAAGCTCATCCTGATTAGATCGAGTCCATAACAAACGTGCTTCTGTGAGGCCAAATAGCTCATACATCGTTATCATCGAAATTCCTCTAATTGTTTCGAACATCGATTTGTTATCCTATTGAATCGGAAACTCTATCGCGTCTTACGGTCATCTATTCGAGATCGATCGATCGTAAATTCAACCAACGTCGGAATAATAATGCTTAAGAATTTTATTATACGATTAACCTAAAAGATAGACTTTAAAGATGGTCTAAAATTTAAATGGTGGAACAAAATTTATTCGTTTGTTAATAATTTAAACGTGACACTAATTGTCATATCAAAGTTTTTCATTTCATTCACTTATTTCAAACATTTTACATCTTAGAATTTATTTTACATGTACATACCTTGTTTGTATTGCACTTGATATACTTTATTATCGTAAAAGTTTAATTATGAAAAGCCGTAACATTGAACGCAGAATTTTAATTAGAAAATTTACAACCTGTTTTCGTATTATAACAATAGTAGTAGTAGTAGTAGTAGTAGTAGTAGTAGTACGTTTAATATCAGTCTCATTTCGTCGATGGATATTAAAGTTATACATTTTAATAATAATAATAATAATAATTAAATGTACCTTAGGATATACAATTATTTTTGTGTTGTCTTGTTATTTAAAATTCAAAAAAAAAAAAAAAAGAAAAATAAAATCTCTAACAAAAATGTTTCTAGTACTTTAAGTAAAAGATACTCAAAGTATTTTGGACAATTTTGTGTGTCTATCCGCAAGAGAATAAGAATAAAGGATAGAAGCGGTTAACCGAAAGCATCTTCCCTGGTTAAACCTTTTCGAGTCCCAAGAGAAAGGAAGGAAGGAAGGAAGAAAGGATGGGGAAGGTTATATTGGGGGTTAGGGGTTAGGGGTTGTAGAAAGGGGAATAGAGAGTCGAGGGGTTGAAAGTACGATACTCGTTGCCAGTGGAGTGGAGATCTCAGGTGGTTGCTCAACGCGAGATAGCTAACTCGAGGGCTCGTTTAAGGTGAAGCAAGGTTCGCACCGTTATCGTACGTACTGTAACCTACCGGAAGATCAGACTTGCTTGCGGCTTCTGTCAAGATTAGTTTACCGGGCCTTGCCCGGTTCTGGTGGTGCTAGTGGTGATGGTAGTGGTGATTTGTAACTGTATTCTCAAAAAGATAGGACATATTGAAAATATATATTTGTATTTGAATATATAAATATATTGGGTTGGAAAGTAAGTGATTGTGGATTTTGTCGATAGATGGCTTTTTAAAATATATACTTTTGTATATAAAAATTTAGTGTCCTATCTTTGGTTTTTTATGGACTTCGAAACTACCCACTAAACTTAATGAAATTGTTTTTATTTTGTGTGATTTTTTCCAACTTAGAATTTAGGATAGTTTTTTATTTTTTATTAGTAATTTAAGGATTTATTATTTAGAGGTTATGTAAGTCTTTAGGTGTTCTAAGTTTCCGATAGATGGCTCTGTATTATAATTCAATTATTTTGCTATGTTCACATCATACATTGTTTTCTTTTTTCAGATTAATATATAACATAACTACAATTATTTTATAATTATAACAATCTTTAATATTTTAATTATTGGATAATAATTTATTTTATAGTTATAGCAATTTTTATAAAGAATACGAATAGTTATTGTTAATTATTTGCAATAGAATAATTTTTGTATCAAATTAATCTCTCATTTCAATGAATTCCATTTTAATATAACTTTTTTTTTTTATAATTAAACTTAATAAAACGATTAAATATTCATAATTAATCCAGGAAATGAATTTACAATAATACGTTCTATTATTTTTTTCTTGTTAATCGAATAAAGTACTCTAATGTTTTCTGTAAAATGTAAAAATAAACCTTTCCGTAACATTTTGTCTATTTTCTATCACGTCATTATATCCAATAACCAAAAGGAGTTATAAAACAATTGAAAATAATTGTTATTGATCACATTAAAACAGTTATTTTCAACAACGATATTCGATATCATTGAATAATCTTTCCCTTCTAACCGACGGGGCTAATCCAGTGGGATTTCTTATCGAGCTTTCGATCTAGCAGGGGGTTGAAGGGTGGTTGGAGGATGGAATTCTGAGTTCGCGCGCGCGCGTCTATCGATTTGAAAGTATAAAGACAGGAAGAAAGGAAGGAAGGAAGGAAGGAAGGAAACTTGGTTGGGTTGGTTGGGTGAAATAATAAGAAAAAGTAAATGAAAGAAAAAAAAAAAAATTATGGGGGAGAGCACACAGACGTTAAGGCTCTCTTTAATTCGAGTTCGGTTAATGAAGCGTATGAAGAATTCTAATGAACGTTGAAAATAGGATTATGTACGAACGATAAAATCGACGATTAGTGTCTCGTGCTTAACGAACTCTCTCTGTCTTTCTCTTTCTCTTTCTCTTTCACTTCACCCCCTTTTTCTATTTCTATCTGTTCAAAGAATTCTATTCAAGGATTTAGTTCGCAAAATGATAGAAATAGTAACTTAACACGTTTCTGTTATTTTTGTAAATTTATACAAAATTATACCAATACTTTTTGTAATTTATATATTATTATTTTTATAATATTTAATTAATGTTATTCAAAATATCTTACAAATCTTAAATAACATTAAGATTATTGACCGATAAAACCTGTTTTTACACAGTTGCATTCATTTAAAAAAAAAAAAAAAAATAAAACATGCTAGTATATGTTCGTAAAGTTAATAACAATTGATCTGTTTTCTATTTTTGTGCTTTAACTACCTTTTCGAATGTTATTATCAACGGTAATACAATTTATGATAATTATACGAACGATAATGCACAATTTGTGTAATTCGCATTGTTAAATTCTAACCGCAATATCGAAAGATATTATTAACTCCATCCTTCCGTGATGGACTAAACTATAATATGTATGTATATGTCTATACGTGAGAGATAGAGAGATAGAGATAGATATACAACAATGTATGTATTTTAATTGCAAAATATTATTGGACTAGTAGTCTCGCGTTATCGTTCACTGATTTATCAGGTCAATTTTAAACTTATTATTACTGTACATCACATCCAACTGATTCCGATTATTTTCTAAAACTGTTATTACATATATATAAGTAAAAACAGGTCAATAAATTACTGCGATTCAAAATCAGGATATACAGGACAATCATCCTACCGGTAGTCCTTTATGGTATTGAAACGTGGTGTCACTTACGTTACGGGCCCAAAAGAAATTGAGGGCTTTTCGAAAATATAGTTGTTTCGTAAAATGTTCGGTGCAAAACGCGATGAGGAAACGGGTGAGTGGAGAAAACCCCCATAGCGTAGAAGTACACCGATTGTACAACATAACCGGACATCATTAACATCGTAAAATCACGCCAATTAAGATGGGCAGGTGTCACGTGGCGTGCATGGGAGTGGATCGAACGGTGCATAAAATACTGATCGATATACCGAACGGGAAAAGACCACTGGGTAGATCGAGACGTAGATGGGAGGACAATATTCTTTTGGGATCATTAAGAAGTGGGCTATGAAGACCGCGAATGGACGGGGTCAAGCTCAAGGATTGAGAACACTGATGGGATTTGGTATTTAATGCTAATTAATAAATTGATGCAAATAAGAATAATTATAGTTAATGGTATGGTTTGTAATGAGATAACCATAACGTACATGTGCCTATCGCAGACTAATTGTAAGACAACTACCGGAACGGTCCGTATGTTTGTGACCTAGATGTCGCTACTCTACGCCTTTCTACTATTTTGGCGGGAATAATAACTCGCTCACAATAATAATAATAATAAAAAGAGTCGTTTGGGAAAATAAAATAGACAAATGATAAGAATGATAAGAAAGGAAAAGAATAATGTATATAAAGATAAAATCAAAAGTTCTTTTTTTGATATTCGATAGGGAAAACGAGCACGAAACGATGACGTTTAAAAAGCAGAAAAATCTTTAGAAACTTCGTCGTTAGTTACGTCCTAGTGGGTAAGCCAATTTATAGAGAAGGAGGAGAAAGAGAAGGAGGAAAAGTAGCAGGAAGAAGAAGAAGAAGAAGAAGAAGAAGAAGAAGAAAAAGAAGAGGAGGAGGAAACTTAGCAAAGCGAAACGATGTTGGCTGCGTTTTAAAAAGAACCTGGTTGACTATATCAACCCCATTTGAGCAAAAACAGGACAGAAGTGATTTCTGTTCTCGTCCTCGTCGTTCGACAAGTAACTCGGGCTGTGGGTGGGGCAGAGGGGAAGATATCTGCTATTTAAGGTTCGAGATTTTGAAACTAAAGTGTAGGTTTTTTTTAATGGAAAGTCCAGTCGTACTAGTATTAGTATTAGTATTAGTACTAGTAGTAGTAGTAGTAGTAGTAATAGTAGGAAATGTAAAAACAGGATTATTCGGATTTTGGTTATAATGAGAAAAAAGTAGTCTTCGAGAAAAAGATACTTATCTAGTTCAATATATATATAATACTTTACTATAATATACTAAATACTATACTATAATAAATTACAATACTATAATTATATATATATATATATAATAAATTCATTTACTTTTTTTAAATATAATTTATTGGTGTACATTACGTAATTTTTTGTTTCATCTTCTTCTTCGAATTTTGAGATTAACTCAAAAAAAAAAATTGAATGAATGATCAAAGTATTAATAATTTATCATAAAAAAAAAGAATAAAATAATATTTCCTTGCTTTGATAGAAAACCCCAAGGTTAGTTGTTACGTTGATTAATATTCTTGAATGAATGCATTTCATTTTTTTTTTGTTTTTTTTTTTTTGAACGTTATGAAAAAAAGAAAAACGTTATTCGTAGTGATTTTCAAGAATCTTGTTCTTTTCTCATGAAAGAAAGAGCCCGGAGGTAAAAGTCACCTGGAACACTCGACCCGATAACCGGTCTTTTATGAAACAAGCTAGTTTGAGAGTCACCTTTCTTCCCTCCTCCTTCTCAACCTCCTCCTCAATCTCCTCCTTTTTTTCCCTACAAACGAATAAGGATAACTTTGATATATACGGTTAAGTGAATAAAGTCGTGAAACGAGCGTGTTAAACATTCGACTACGACGACGAATGCAACCAACCAACCAACCAACCAACCAACCAACCAACGAACCACCACCATCACCACTACTATTACCATCAACCTACCTAAATCGAAATCAACTTCGAAACTAACACAACCGGTGTGTTGTAGTAGAACCCAGAACCCACGTTTGTCATTTGTTAAAACGAGTACTTTACTCAAAACGTAAGGAAAGAGATTGGTATCTGAATCAAGTCATGACTTGATTTTTTTACCTTACTTTAGTTTCCTGTTTTATCTTTATTTATCTTATTTATCTGAATTCGATTTTCTATGCCAAGGCTACAATGAATTATTTATTCAACCAATTATGTATAATATTATTAGTTTATTTTTGAATGTTACGTGGTAAGTTCATTAATATTTAAATCAAGATATTGAAATATCTTTGGATGGTGAGTTTAAAGTTAGTTTTATAATTTAAAAATATATATAACAGATGATATCATAATTTTTTCAGGTTAGAATTTGTTATATTCTCTTATTATATTTAATAAATTATTATTATTATTATTATTTTTATTATTTTCATACGTAATATTATTGTCTATTAAATATTATTATGTTATTTTATAATAATCGTTCATTGGCTGCACTTCTTCCTTTTTTTTTCTTTCTTATTATTTTCATAAAGTTTAATGGTCGTGGGGATAATTAATTGGTCCAACTGTTTTATAACTTCGTATAATTAATTATTGCTAATTGAATAAATTTTATAACAAATCTCTCTTTCTCTCTTTCTCTCTCTCTCACGTTTCATTTTCTTGTTCTATTTTTTTTTTTTTTTTTAATATTTCGCGTAGGTTTCTTTTTTCAAATAGATAGAACACGTGTTAAACGTAAGTAACCTATTGGTATTAAATAGAGTTAGTTCGAGAACGTTGAACGGAACTGAGGGGTGAGGAAAGGAGGGGGGTTAGTCGAAACGATCAGCGAGAAGAAGTTTCCAATTACGAGGAGGGTGTTATCCCCGTTTTCGGTTCATTGGATTTGTTCTTCAATCGACGACAAGAATCAATCGGTTTGACCTCGACTTGTGACAATCGATTTCACCTCGATGAAATATATATATATATATATTATCTTTAGATGAACATTTTATTTGACATGGTGTTTCTTTTACTTTATTACTGACTCTGGCCGATTGACATAACGACTATGAAAAGCCCAATAGTCCCAGTATATTTTTTTATTGGGGGTTCTTTTTTTCCAATTCCTTTTCTCACAGTTTTTTTTTTTTTCAATTAACACGTTGAGCGCCATGCGAATTTTTACAGAAATCTTCGTCAAGCCACGTACGGCAGAATGAAAAGTTCAGTGTCAGTCACCGGCATCTGACATGGCCTGAACGGGAGATCAGTGTCAGTCACATATGACTGACGTGGCACTCAACGTGTTAAATTTAACATATACACAAACACACAGGCCCAAACAGGCCCACACAGGCCCAAACATGCCCACACAGGCCCACACAGGCCCACACAGGCCCACGTAGGCCCATACAGGCTCACATAGGCCCTTACAGGCACCCATTTCTTTTACATTATACTTCAACTTAACAAGTATACATTGTGTGTATATATATATTATATATATTATATTTTACTATAAGAATGTAAAGTAAATTCATTTATATTTACTATTTACTTAACGTTTAATTATAATAATTAAAAATTTAAAATATATTATACAAGGAAATACGTTGTACTATATTGTCGTAGTATTCACGTATTAACTTTACATTTAATATTCATACTTCGTTTAAATATCAATCGACCCTTTTTATTTTTTTATTTTTGCAACGGAATAATAATTTATAATTGAAGATCATAGTCTCCCCTTCAATTCCCCCCTTCCCTTTCCGTCCACGTTCACCGCTTTCCTTGAAACCGATAATCCATAGTAAAATCAGGAAGTAAGTTCGTATAATCGATATGCAATTATAGACTCGATCCTTGAAACTAGGTAGGAGTAATTACTAACCGATTACCTTGTATATACCTACTATCTTGAGGATTTC
>NW_015148992.1:640506-652289 GCF_001465965.1 Polistes dominula | reverse complement strand
CCCTTTCCACCTCTACCCCTACCCCTCTCGTTATTATATATATATATATATGTATATTAAGGTGAAGCAAAAGTTCTTCGTGCGTTTATTATGTTGAAACTTTACTTTGAAACTGTATAATGGTATTGTTTTTACAAAATTTACTTTGGAAAAGGGTTGAATGGGTGGTAAAGGGAGGAAATATTAATTTAAAAAGAAAACTCGCGAACTTTTAAGATCATTCTAATAGATAATATATTTTAAGATTAAAGTTTACTTCAATTTCATTTGATTCGATTCGATACGATTTGATTTGTTCGATGCGACACGACATGAAACGAAACGAAACGACACGACACGACACGACACGGTTCGTTGTACCTAGGCGAAAATTGTTCGCGTTACGGTCTTTTGCTCGTAGTCAAATCGAATGGGTCAGTACACAGGTGATAGACAGAACAAAAAAATACAGAAAGAGGGAAAGAGAGAGAGAGAGCAAAAAAAATGGGCCGGAAGGATAAAAACGAACGCGTTACGTGAAAACTGGCTTTTACATCGATAGGTTTCTCCCTATACCCTTCTACCCAAACCTTTCCCTCATCCCAACACCCAATACCAAGCCCTGTGTTCCTAGTTTTTCGTAATTATTCAAGGGAAAAACGAACGTCACAGGTTCTGCCTCGTGCTTTCTCTCTCTCTCTCTCTCTCACACACTCTTTCTCTTTCTTCTTTGTGTTTTTCTTTTTATAAATATTTTTCGTATCAACAAAAATTTCGTACCAAATGTTCTCTGTTCGTTCGTTTCTCGTCGTTTATTTTTCTAAAAAGCAATTTTTTGTTTGTAAATGAGATATAATTATAAGGATTTCGTATTAAAAGGTTATGTAGGTTTTTAGGTACTCTAAGATTTCAATAGATGGCACTGTATTACAACTTAATTATTTCACGATTTTTTCAGATTTACATATGACATAACTAACCTTACTTTTTATATTTTTTTAGTGTATTATTATTTTAATATGTTCCATTGCAATTGTGGTATCATTTTGTGTGTTGTTATAATTTACTAAATAGTTTAGAAGTATATTAAATAGTTAGTATAATATATTAATGCTAATTACTATAGTATTACAGTATAATATGATATAATACTCTCTAATACAGTATAATATAAAATATTATATTATACTGTACTCTCTCTCTCTCTCTCTCTAATAATATTATATATTATACTGTATTAATACTATATAGTATAATATATATAATACTATGTATTATACTATATAATAATATAATAGATTAGGTTTTCATTTAAATTACTATAGTATTACAGTATAATATAATTATAATACTAATACAGTATGATATATAATATTATATTATACTATACTAATATACTATATAGTATAATATATCTAATACTATATTACACTATATAATAATATAATAGATTAGGTCTTCATTTTATAATATAATATAATACAATAATATAATATAGTATAATATATACGTTAATCAATACTATTAATCTTTATATTATTTAAAGGTTATCTACGTTTCTAAGTAGTGTAAATTTTCAATAGATGACACTGTATCACAATTCAATTATTAGGTTATTAACTATCAAATGTCTGATTACTGTTCGTATTATTTTTACATCAAAATCAGACATTCATTTCATATTAAATGACCTAATATTTCAATTTATATACGACATAACCTTACTTTTTCTATTTTCACTTGCAATATTATTTTATATATTCCATTTAAATTATGACATTATTTTGTATGGGTGTTTATAGTTTATTAAATAATTTAGAATTATTATTAAATCATGATTTTATATTAAAGCCACAATAATGCCTATATATGTATATCGTATTAACTCGTAGCCTATAAATTGGCAAGTTAGTGAAAAACGATGAAAAAAAAAGAAAAAGAAAGAAAGGAAGGGGAAGAGAAAGTAAAGGATGATGGGGTTTGGAGGAAAGCAGCGTTTTGCTTTCGGAATGACGACTACGACGACATACGGGAAAAGGAGACTCATTTTTGAGGCCATCGTGTGCAAGCTCTTTAACGTTCCGTTGTAGACAAAAGTGCTTTTAAAGCTTTAACGAGCGACAGTTCGTGGCATTGTTCGCCTATCTGTGCGGAATGGAACGCGGAATGGTTTTTTTTTCTTTTCCTTTTTTTATTTTTTTTATTTTTCCAACCTTCTCTCTCTCTTTCATTTTGTTTTTTTACTTTATCCATTACTAGCGGGATTCTCTTTCCAAAAGAGATTTTTCTTCAGTATCATTCGAGACTAATAGTATAAGTTTCTTTGTGTTTTTACTACTTTTTTATTTTTTATTACAGTGAGCTCATATTTTAATTCGATTCTAACGATATCAAAAAAAAAAGAAAAAAAATCAAAGAAAAAAAGAAAGAAAAATGCATATTGGATCTAGAAATTCACATCGTGTTACAAAATTGTAAAAAAGGTTATTGAATAATTGAATAATTTTATATATTTTTATTAATTAATTAATATAAATTAATATTTTATTATATATTTTATATATATTATTTGCAATAAATAATATTTTATTTATTTAACTAAATTTTATTTATTATTATTTTATATTATATAATATATTATAAATAGTTATTATATATATAATAACGATTGGAAAACTACGTTTTAAAATGTAAATTAAATAACACGCATATCTTTGAATATAATAAATAATAAATAATAATAAAAACAGCTAACAAAGATTTATAAAACAACATTCTAACGATAAGATAGTAACATAACAACAACGTACGATTACGAATTTATCCTAAAACTGTATACTCCTGTGAGGGAGCATCCTAAAGGAAGAGAGTAGGAGGAGTAGGAATAGGAGGAGGAGGAGTAGGAAGAGGATCCTTTGACCGATCCCTAAGGACATACTAGAGTTGCATATATAGATATGCAACAAGGAACAATCAGATATCGTTGTATATGGTTTAACACGCGTGCATAAGAGAGTGAGTAGATAGAGATAGAGAAATTCAGTAACCATCATCTACGCATTAGAGTTCAACGTTCCCTTAATCATCCGTTACATACGTACGCTGATCCTTGTTATCGAGTGTACAATCCTGTTTGCGTATAGTTCACTGAGAATAATCCAATATGCGGCCAGCCGTTGTCGTAATCCTTCTCATGAATGTCACCAAGCAAGTACGTTCCGCATGCATTCGCGTTCGCCACATGATCGGCATCTCTCCATCCATTTCTACACTACACCTCTCCCCAACCCTCAACCCCCAATAGTACCCTCTTTCCCTCTAAAATCCCTCTTTCTCTTCCTCATCCTCCTATCACCCCTTTATCCACCATTTCCTTCTCTATCTTCCTATTTCTGTTTGCCGATAAATCGATGGATCACCACCAACCCCCAAACCTCACCAACACGCTGATATCAAACCTCGTCTCGCTAATGTCCGACAGACGCCATTAACGTCATTTATTTGGATTACGAATGGACAGGACGACGATCATACGGGGTATGCTGATGGCGCTGGTGGTGGTGATTTTAGGTTATGTTTACTATAAGAAATAATGTGTACTGTGTGTGTGGGGTTGTGTTTATATGTGAGTTTTCATTTTTGGTTTTTTTTTGTACCTTTTTTATATCCATTCGTTATGGATGCCGATTATACTCGGCATCTATGAACAATGTTGATTGGACTTGTTTATACGAGTATGCTAATAATTATCTTAATTAAATTATTAGCTTTATTGGATTATTATATTAGTTTAATTATATATAGTAATCTATTATTATCTTTGAGATTATTTTTAGATTTTTAAAATCAATCCTTTGAAATGAATCGTCTAAAATTTATTTAATCAATATTTGATTTCTTTATTTACCCATAAAAGAGATTTCTGTTTTGTCTCATGATGGACTAATCTTCCAATGTGTGATACAAATGAGACAAGTTAATAATTCAATATGTATTCGATATGTAATCGTAAATTAGACTTTATTATTAATTAAGAATTTTAATTTTGTTGTTTCAGGTAAGAAGCGTAAGAAGAAACAAACGATGGGTGGGAAACATTACGTAACATCTTGCTTGTATTGTATATTTTCAAGGAACACATTACCAGATCTGATAAGGTGACGTTGAAACAACAATCATTAATTTTATCTCTCATCATTTATTATCACCATTACTTCATTATTTTTTTCTTAGTAACATAATTATCTTTCATCGTTCGTATGATAACAAATAAGAAGCATGTAAAATAATCACAAAAAAAAAAAGAAATACAAAACGTGTATAAACGCTCTGGCATAAAAACGAGAAATTTTGTGCCCACTTTTTTTTTCAGACACCTTTTTTTTTTGACAGAAAAAGTTGATTTTAACAAAAAAAAAAAAAAAAAAAAAACGTAATATTATATTAACGTAACAAAAAACGTATTGGTAACGTTAAAGAAAGATATAAATCGTATCCGATTTGCCATGTTTTAGAGAGACGACATGTTCGTGAATCGTAGAAACCAGAGCTTATTTCGATTCTTTCTCGAATCGAATGCAACCGTTCAATCGATCGAATCGAGAAAGAATTGATTCAAGTCAAACTATTAAAGTGCAGTGTATCGAAGAAGAAAAAGGTTTTAGCGGTGAATGTATCTACGAATTGTGGTGGGGGTTTGGATTATAGTGGGGGGGGGGCAGTTGAGAACAGTGGGGGACGGGGAATGGTGGGGATGTAGGAAACAAATCATTTTAAGTTCAGTGTTTCATATACGAAAGGTAGAGAACGATAAAACTGTAACAGGGTGAGTTTATCAATCGATTGAAGAACAATATACATTCAATCCTAAGTAAAAGGGTTGACCACCATTATTTTAACCCATTTTTATTTAATCTTATTAGATTATTTAATAAATTTGCAACGTAATCGACTAAGTTTTTGTTTCTTAAAATTACTTGCTTTATTTTTTGAAACCTTTTTACTTTATCTTATTTATATGTGTGTGTGTGTGTGTGTGTTTATACATAGATTCATAGTGAGTTTGTAATAGGAATATAAAATGTGCAAGAAGAAATTTGCGTTGCATCGTCGAATCGCTTTTTTACACCTGACAGGTATCTCAATTTTCGTAGTGTGTTTGTATCGTATACATTTTTCCAATACAACTTGTTATTTCGAAAAACATTTACGAATGATAGGACGAATTTTGTTTGTTTGTTTGTTTTTTTTGTCGATATACAGATAGGAGTGCATAGATTTCCTTGTATGTGTTATTTTGTTTTTTAGAAATAACATTTTATTTATTTTTTTTTTTTTTATTATCGAAACGTAAATATAGTGGATAGAAAGAGAGAGATAGAGAGATGGGTACAAAAGTATTTTTTAAATAAAATTTACGAATAACAATTTGTATATTTTGTTATCAAATATCGAACGAATCATTTTCATCATTGATTTCATCGTCAACAAAAAAAAAAAAAAAATCGATCAGAAGCAAAAGTTGCTAGCAGTTTATCGAATTCGAACGGTTTCTGTCAATCGGAAATCGTTAAATTCGAGAAAGTTTCTTTGAATTACCCTTTAAGTAGTTTCTACGATGCCCCAATTTAGCGAACTAAATTGACGAATTCTTGGCCAAAGGGCTAACTTTTTTATGCCCTTAACTTCACCCTTATATTCCGTTTTTTCCTAAACAAATAGAAGAATCGTGGTTAGTTTGTTTCTCATTTTTTGTATGCTCTCGTGTGTTTTTATTTTATTTTTATTTTAATTTAATTTTAATTGGTTTGATTTGATTTTTGTTTATTTAATTTTATTTTATTTTATTTTATTTTAGTTTAGTTTAGTTTATTTTTATTTATCTTATTTTGTTTTGCTACATTTTATTTAATTTTATTTTGCACGTTTTTTTAGTTTATTTGATTTGACTTGATTTTATTTTTGTTTATTTTATTTTATTTTAGTTTATTTATTATTTTTTTTTTAATTTTATTTTGCACGAGACAAATTTTAAAGGAAAGAAAAAGAAATTAGAAAAACTCATCTTTTACGTATTTCGATTTGATTCGATTCCAACAATTTTTTCTTCCCTTTTTTTCTTCCCTTTTTTCTTTCTGTTTTTTTTTTGTTCTCTTTCTCCATCTCTTTTTCTTGAAGCTTCGAAGGTCTATCGAAACATTTCTCATAAAGGGTGACTAACGCTGGTAGGGTACTGTATCCAGTTCGCAGAAAAGCGAAAAACTTCTTAATTAAATTTTCTGAGTTAAGATCGTGATTTTGTAACAAAATGTCGCATTTCTTTCCACGATTGGCATCTTCAACATTCGTTTTTCAGTTTAAACTTTTCTTTTTTTTCCAAAGTAACTTAAGCCGAAGGAAGAGGGTGGGTAGAAGGGAAAAAAAGAAGGAAACTATTTCTTCTTCTTCTTCTTTTACTTTACAGGGAATACTTTTAACTCGACTTTGACAAAACTTACTGTTGCGTGGATTAAATAATTAGCATATACAGGATGACTTATATATATATATATATATATCTGTATATATAATCAGGTTTGAAAAATAAATGTTTCTTTTCTTATTTTCTTTCTTCAAGTACCCAATTATAATAAATATCCTATGATTAACATTAACCAGAGTTGTACGATATTAAATCTCATTTAAAAAGAAGAAAAGAAGAAAAGAAATATAATTGAATGTCGATGATTGTATTAATAAAATATCATGTGTGTAGATCACACGTGTTAGGAGTGAAACCTTCTTAAAACCTTCGCTTCGAGAGAATGAGTCAAATGCAGAGTATCAGGAGTAAGATAATTGTAGGGTTCATTTATTATAAAAAAAAAAACAGCTTTGCTTGTGAGAAATGTGGATAGTCTAGTGGCCAGTCGAAGAACTAACTTATATTGAAGTGAAAACTTCTTTAGAATGGGTGTTATTTGAAAAAATGTAACGGAGCGGTAGGCGGCTATGTAACGGAGCGGTAGGCGGCTATGTAACGGAGCGGTAGGCGGCTATGTAACGGAGCGGTGGGAGGCGATAAAACGGCCGCGATACTAAATAAGAAGAGAATACAATTATCCTACACCAGATATTTTGTATTCGTCTCATTCTCTCGAAACTTAGTTTTTAAATGTGTGGGATTGAGTTAATATGAGTCTACGCTTCGTAGTATGTAGTTGCACACAAACACACACATATACAACACTTAGTAGCTAGGAGTGGGGACTACRAAGCAGCGCATAAAGAGGAAACCGAGATAATAAGAAACAAATGCATACTGTCATCTATCTCATTCTCTCTTAGGCTAAATCCTATAGATGTGCATATGTCTGTCTCGTTTTCTCTTTTTAGTACCGTAACCGTTTCATCGTTTCGTTGCCGTTACCATGGATTTTCGTTCGCTTTTTTCAAATCATCTCCCATTCTAAAGAAGTTTTCACTTCAAAAATTACAACATGTGTACGAGCATGATTATCAAGGATTAATTTAATCATTGAAAGAACTACTCATTCATTTCACTATTTGAAATCTATAAAAATCGAATAAAATAATTCATGGCATTTTTAATAATATAAAATTAATCATTACAAACATTTCTACTTTTTTATATCATTCAAAGGTCATACAATTTCTTAATGATATCTCTGATATCACATGAGAAGGATCATAATCCAATTATATTTTTAAAGTACATTATCAAAGACTTACTGTGAGATAGAGAGAAGAGGCTTGAGAAGGATAGAAGAGGGGGTGGGGGTGAGGCTTTTGATAATATCCTATCTCTTAGGCCGAATAGGCGACGTTGTGCGTTCAGCCCCATAAAGGGAATTAATACTCGTGGCAAAAGCGAATACTAACACCTCATACTGAAGCACCACCACCCCTTTGAACGTGGATAAGCGGAAGAGGATGACTTTGGAGTCTCTGTCTCTCCCTGTCTCTTTATGTATGTATGTGTGTATGTATCTGTATATATATATGTGTACTATCTTGCTACAAAATTATACATATAATGTTGTACTTCACTGTATACTACTCAGATGATAGTATTGGATTGACGAATGTGTAGCCATGTGTTTGTGTGTGTCTGTGTGATTTTGGGTCTATGTATGTGTATGTGTGTGTAGGTGGTAGCAGAGAAATACCTCGGCAGCTGAGAGCAATTAGTACCAAGGACTAGCATAACTCGCGTTTTACATTTCTATTCACGTAAAGGAGAAAATCTTTAAAGTAGATGAAAGATGAAAGATGATGATGATGATGATGATTACTATGATTATGATGATGTCTTATTTTACAAATATTACTTAGGTATCAACGAATTCATCAAGATGATCATTTCTAATATTTTCTTTTTTAATTTTTAAGTTTTGTTTCCTTTTCATAAATTCATTTATAAACGTAATCATAATTTATGCATTAATTATAATTGAGTACATTTTTTATATTTTTTAATATTTTCTAATTTTATTTTGTGACACTAAGATCTATTTAATTATGTGATAAATTTTTAGTTACAAAATTCTTTTTTCTATGCAAATAATTCAATTTTTATTTATTTATAATAAAATAATAGAGTATATCCTAAAAATACATTTGTAATTTAAATCTGTTGTAAAAATTACTTGCCTGTTAAAACATTCAACTGTACTTCTATGCCATGCAATTTTATTTTATTATTTTTTATTTTATATTTTAATATTTTTCTCTTTCTTCTTATTCTTCTATTGAAAGGACTCAGAAAATGCGGTGGACTTCTCTAGATCTTCCTTTCTCTTTCTCTTCAAACCCTTTTTTTTTTATTCCGTTATAGTCGTCGTCGTCCTACTACAACTCCCTTTTGGAGTAGTTCGTAGCAAAAGGGATGAAAATAATTTGCATAGGCGCATTCAGTAAGAGCTATGGTACAGTACGGTACCGAGGAAAATGGAAAATATTTTATTTTACTGAAAGGGAGAAAGAGAGAGAGAGAGAGAGAGAGAGAAAAGAACGGTAGTGGAGTGGGGGCAAAGTGAATGGGAGAAACAGAAAAACAGTAAGAGAAAGAGAAAGAGTAAGAAAAGTGGGGAGAGTAGGAAGAGTGGGGAGAGTAAGAAGAGTGGGGAGAGTAAGAGGAGTGGGGATAAAGCAAAAGGGGGCCGTCTAAAGGCAGTTCGTTAATACATTCGAAAGTATAGTCCGTTCTGTGTTATAGTATTAGCATAATTGTGGTTAGTAATAGTAATAGTAGTAGTGGTAGTAGTATTTTTAGCTATTCATGTAGAGAAATCACCATTCTTAATGACAATTTTCATAATTTTCAAGCGGGTTTCCAAATCGCCGCAATTGTATGCAGATTTTCATTAGGGAATTGTCTACCGTGCACGGAATTATAACTGTAAGGGCGACGTCGTCGTCGTCGTAGTCATAGTTGTCGTCGTCGTTTGCGTCGTCTGCGTCGTCGTCGGAAGCTTTTAAATACTCCTCCTTGTATTCAGGACGCGTTGTTAACGATTATAGCGCCCTTTTGCATCTTCATCGTTAAAAATATAGAAAGAGAAAGAGAGAGAGAAAATCATCTTGGAAAGAACACCCTTACGATATTTAGTACCAGAACATTCTATGAATGGTCCATTATATTACATATATAAATATAAATATTATTTTAATAATTTATTTCAATATTTTTAATTTTATTTAATATAATAATTTTAATATTATTTAATTTATTATTTTTATATAATTTAAAAATATATACATTATGTATATCAAATTAAAAAAAAAAAGTATTATTTTAATAATGTATTTTAATTCAGTTAATTTATTAATTTAATATAATTTTAAAATATATAAAATTAAAAAAAAAAAAAAAACTTCTGAAAAATTAGTTTTTGTACTTACTAAATTATATACTGTATTTTTTATTTTCTTTAATTTTTTTATTTTTTATTTTAAATCGGCTGAACCACCACGTCTTTTGAAAGATCTTCCATTTTATCGTTATAAAGCTTTGACGATGTTCGATTAAACAACTAAAGAGAGACAGAGATAAAGAAAAAGTAAGAAAAAGAGAGAGAGAGAGAGAGAGAGAGAGAGAGAGAGAAAGAAGATGGCGTTAAAACCAAAGTTTCGAACCTTGGGATTAGAAAGTAATGCTTTACGAGCGATCAACCGTTTCAACGTAACTTTTCTTTCTATTCCTTATTCACTCTATCTTTCTCTTTATCGCGAATTAAAACTTTAAATTTGACTAACGATCTTCAGTAACGTAAAGTAGGCGGATTTACGAAAAGATTGAAATGAACGGTTAGGTCCTCACTTTTAAAATATACTTTTTCCTTTTTCTTCATAACATTTTCGTTTTATTTTTAGATCTTATCTCGAAGAAGATATTTTTTTTTACGATTTTTAATATATAGATTTCATGAAAAAAAAAAAAGAAAAAGATTAACCTTTTGAGCGCCATTTTACGAGTATACGTGTTTGTCAATATAAATGCAAATAAATTTAATTGATTACTAAAATTATTTTTTTATTATTTAATTTTTTTTTTTACGGTGATAAATCCATTAACATGAAATTTACGAAAAAGATTTCAAGTTAAAAAAAAAAAAAAATGAAAACGATAAAGATGGCTACAGAACAATTGGTTGTTTTGAAAACGAATCACGTGTATTTTTGTATTTTTTGTTTGATCGAACAGAATTAGTTTATTAGATAATCTCAAGATTATGTAAGAAACAAAAATACTTGAATTATTAAATACAATTTTATATTAAATTAAACGAATTATTTGAATAAAATCAATCAACTTAATTTTGAAAATTAAGGTTATGTTCAATCACACCATTTACATAAATTATTCCACCTACTAAACTTCACTTCTTCTAATGATAGTATTCAACACACTCAAAGGGTTAATGAATAATAAAAAAAAAAAAGAAAAGAAGAAAGAAAAAACATAACGATGAATCATTTATCGATATTACAGGTATTATTATAGGTGTTTACACGTTTTCTCAATTATATATTTTACAGTTAGTTTGAAAGATCATTACGATAAATATAAAACAACGTATACACTCTCGTTTCATATTTTCTCTCTTGTTCAAATCGTTAAACGTTCTAATGGAGAAAGTACACTGGTCGGTTGTTACACATTTAACAATCGCATAGTAGCTTGTTTGTTGGAACACGCGAGGAAGATGGGTATCGGTTATGTTTGTGAAATCGTGAAAATTATTTCTCACTCCTTATTATTTCTATTTCTATATTTCTTCTTTCTCATTCCATCAAGAATCTCACTCTAATATTTTTCCTGATCTAATTAACCTTATAATTATATTTATATATATATACATAGTTTTGTACGAACCATTGACAAAGTTTAATTAGTCATTGTGTGTGATATATTTTATGTTTTATTTTATATTGCATAAAATATAGAATTTTATTTATAAATTTTAAATAACAAAGTTTAATTATTCATTGTTTGATATATTTTATTATTTATAAAATACTAGCTGATGTGTGTTGTTGTATATATAAAAGGTTAGGTTATGTAAAAGATGTTTCCCGTCATTCACTTAAATCTATGACCAATAGATGGTGTTGGACTTACCTGTATCTTTTTCTTTAATTTTTTTTTTTTTTAAATTAATTAATTATTTTATAAATAAATTAATGTAATACAAACCTAACTGTATGCGAATGCAACGTTGTGTCAAAATTTTAAAACAATTAATAAAGTACTTTTGAAGATTAGAGGTTAGGAACAAACGAAATCTACATTTTTATATATA
>NW_015148992.1:616173-640471 GCF_001465965.1 Polistes dominula | reverse complement strand
TATATATATAAAAATAGAATCTTATCTATAAATTTTATTTAATTTTTAAATTTTATTATTACAAATTTAAATAATTTATTATATAATTATATTATATATTATATTATAGTTTAATTAATTTTTTAAATTACAAAAACCTTAACGATTCAATTGATCAACGATCAACTTGTTAGTTCATATAAATTTGTGAAATTTAAATTGACGTTATTAAATCTATCATTATTATTATTATTATTTTTATTATTATTATTATTATTATTATTATTATTATTATTTTTATTATAATTATTATTTGAATATCATAGTATACTCTTTGAAGCTTTCGTATATTTTGGATTCTTAACGAGCGATGCTTGTAAAAACTCGTTGACCTTAAAAAAAAAATATATATATATAATGTATATATATATATAATGTCTTTTTGCAGGGTATAAAAAAGAGACAAAGACGAAAAACGTGAGGGGTTGGGGAAGGGGGTGAGGGTAGGTATAGATACTTTGTGAAGAAGCACCACCCCTTTTTTCTCCTCAGTTTATCTTTCATCGTATATAAAGAGAGAGAAAGAGAGAGAGACAGAGGGAGACAGAGAGAGAGAGAGAGAGAGAGAGAGAGAGAGATAAAGAGTGAGATAGAAGGAAAAATAGAGTTTAATATCGAAACTCGATCTCGATCTCGTTAAAGTGACTTATAATAATCTTTATCCTTTGTTATATCCCTCGTTTGTCTTTAACAGCACGAAAGACAAATTTGAACGTCTTTTATTTCGAATAGAAAGAATAACTAGGGGAATCGTTAAAAACTATTACTATCAAATAAAAATAATAATAATAACAATAATAATAATAATTATTTAAGATAATTGTAATGTATACGTTTAAAAAAAAAAAAAAAAACTAGAAAATAAAATGAATGTTTTATTCTTTTCATTAAATGGCGGAACCGTGTCTTTTTCCTTTTTTTCTTCTCTTTCTATCTTTCTTTCTTTATTTATTTCTCTCTCTCTCTCTCTCTCACTTTCTCACTCTCTTTCTATTTTTTTTTTAATTTTATTTTATTCGACACATTTTCTCGATCGTAGGTTTTCAATAGGGTAAAAGCAAATACTTTTACGATCGTTACGATCGTAAGCATAAATTATTGCGAACTGGTTGGTCCTTGCCATTGACGTTTCCACAATGGAAAATCCCATAAGATAAAGGGAAAGAGAATGAAAGAAAGTAAGAGAGAGAGAGAGAGAGAGAAAGAGAGAGAAAAGCTTGGTTTTCAAATGGATGTCGTAAGAATCGTTTATTTCGACGAATAACTATGCGAACTTTACGAAGATTACGTTTTAGAAGACAAAACTCGTTTTAGTTCGATCGACGACACATATTCATCTTACTCTTTACATTTTATCCTTTTAATCTTAACTATTATTCTTCTTTTGAAGAAGTTTATCGAAAATCTAGGACAAAAATAATAGGAACACTTTATTTTAATTTTATATATATATATATATATATATATATATATATATATATATATGTATATATGAGTCAGTATATATGTGAACTTCGTAAAAACGTTTGACAAGGTTTTATTATTCATTGTGTGATATATAATAATTTTCGTTTTATTTTATTTTTATTTTATAAAATATATAATATTATCTATTAATCTTATAATAACATAATCTATATATATTATAATAATTATATAAATATTTTTTTTATCTATTTATATGTTATTCTATATACTTTAATTTTATATATATATAAGATAATATCTAATACAATATAAATTATATTAGTTAGTATAATTATATATATAGTATATTACATTAATTAGTTAGTATAATTATATACATAGTATAGTATATTAATTAGTATATTATATACTATATTAACTATTTAATATAATTATTAACTATTTAGTAAATTATAACAAAACACAAAATAATACCACAATTACAATGGAATACATAAATTAATAATACACAAAAGAATAGAAAAAACGTATGATGTGAATATAGCCAAATAATTGAATTGTAATGCAGTGCCACCTATTGAAAAACTTACAGAACCTACAGACTAATATAACCTCTAAATAATATAAAGATTTATTATATATATTATACTATATTATATACATTATTGTATTATATTATAAAATGAAAACCTAAAGTATTATATTATTATATAGTATAATATAATATTATATATATACTTTTCATGTTACGATAATCCCAATATTCTTAGATATTCAACGATATTCCTGATTTTATGTTACTCGGTATCAAGAAAAATGTAGTTATTACATTTCTCATTTATCAGATACCATTATTTACCCCTTTTTAGCAAAAAAAAGAAAAAAAAATAAAAATCACGAGATTATCAACGACAACGTGACGTGCTTTGCTAAAGAATGGAACAGGGGTGGTCGAGAAACAAAACAAAAAAAAATAACAAAGAAAGAAAAATAGATGGATGGATGGATGGATGGATAGATAGATGGATGGATAGATGGGATAGATGGGATAGAGATAGGAATAGATTCGAAATAATCGATCTTACTTTCCTCTAGAAAAACGATGGTGGTGGCCCTATCAAATTTCTTTCCCTTCTGTCTTATTTAAAACCGAATAAGAGTCAGGACGAAAAAAAAATAGAAGAAAAAAAAGAGAGAGAATGATACTTAGAAACTAAAACGACGGCGAACTATCATCACGCAACCTTCTCGAATGTAAAAGAAAGAGAAAGAGAAAGAGATAGAGATAGAAAGAAAAGAGGGAGGGAAAAATACCACAGACTGGGGGGGGGGTCAAAGAGAGATAAAACGATCGTTTTTCGGTTCGTCGAGTGAAGAGAGAAGAAGAAGCTCCGATATCTTCTGCGGTAGACACTGGAGGGTGCTTTCGATTAAGCGGGTAATTAGCCACGGGAGATGGATGGATATCTCACTCACCCTTCTTCTTCTTCTTCTTCTTCTTCTTCTTCCTCAATCCCTTTCCCCTTCCCTTTCCCCTTTCCCTTCCCCAAAACCACCACTCTTGAATCTCGACCAAGATGCCAAACAGATTTCTCTTTTAAATGCGAAAACCCCTAACCAACGCCGTTTCCCGTCATAATTTATTAAATATATTTCTTTTTCTAACCCCCACCACCATGCCCTCTCCCTTTTCCTATATTTTTTCCTTTCTTTTTTTTTTTCTCAGCTTTATCTTCATCAATTGTGTTAAATTCGTTCGTAACAATGTATGTAAATGTTGTGTATAATAATTCATAAAAATATTAATAGTTAATATTAATATTTTTGATCAAATTAACGTATTTTCTGTAATTTACTTCGTAATTTTGTAATTATTATTATATATATATTAGTTATGTTATATATAAATCTGAAAAAAAACGTATGATGACGTAAATATAGCAAATTAATTGAATTGTAATACAGTGTCATCTATTGAAAAACTTACAGAATCTACAGACTTAGATAACCTCTAGGTTATACTACATGTAATATATAATATAAATTATTATGTTTAAAATATTAATTATATAATATTATATATTATACTGTATAATAATATAATACATTAGTTTTTCATTTTATAATATATATGTATATAGTATAAACGTTAATTAATACTATAAATCTTTAATTTTTTAGAGTTTACCTAAGTCTGTAGATTCTGTAAGTTTTTCAATAGATGGCACTGTATTACAATTCAATTATTTTGCTATATTCACATTATACATTTTTTTTGTTTTCAGATTTACATATGACGTAACTAACCTTACATTATATATATTTTTGTTTATTATTATTTTATACATTATATTATGTATTATATTATGTATCATATATATACAAATGGATTTACTTTTCGATTTAATCTATTTCATCCTGTCTCTCGTTGGCAATGAACGTTTTCGAAATCCTTTTTAACCGAAAACCAAGCTTTCTATCTTTCTTTCTTTCTTTTACATGAAAAAGAAGAGAGAAATGTACACGAAAACGTAACTAGCGAGTTAGAAAGAAAGAGAGAGAGAGAGAAAGAGAATCTTAGGGTAAAGGGAAAAAGGGATTCTTCCTTTCAAGAAGACGAACGTACGACGATAACACTGCCGACCGAGTGGGATTTAGTTGACGTGCTAGAAACAGAGTGCTTCCAATCACCAGGGGAAAGGGAAAGGAGAAAGGGATGAGAATGGGGATGGGGATGGGGATGGGGATGGGGATGGGGATGGGGATGGGGATGNGGGGATGGGGATGGGGATGGGGATGGGGATGGGGATGGGGATGGATTTTTTTCTTTTTTTTTTTTAGCGGTTTTCCACGGTTACCAAACTCTACGTAAATCTTGATAATCCTTTTTCCGTCTATTTAAATGGCCTCTTTCTTCTTCTATCCGCCATGAAAATCGAACTATGATTTGTTAATTTGTCAAGATTTGTATTATTTTTTGTTTTGTTTTTATTATTCTTAATCGCATGATTTAATTAATTAATCATCAATGACACACACACACACACGCATACAACGATAATCGTACGTTTACACGTAGAATTACACAAGTTTTCAAATAAAATATATAATAGTTTGTACAAATTTGATGCGATTGTGAAAAATGAAATGTAATTTGAATCATCTTGAGGTATAAGCAGTTTATTTAAACACGTGTGCCCATATAAATGCATACGGAAGATATTCTGGAACGTCTCTTAGCACGTTCTCATACGTTTTTATGTATGCATATTTCTCTCTCTCTCTCTCTCTCTCTCTCTCTTTCTCTTTTTTTTTCTTTTTTTTTTTTACTTTATTCTCTTCCATTATAAAAATACGGCGAAGTTTGCACCACTCAGCATTTTTATTTTATAAGAAATCATGAGACAGAAAGAGAAGATCTCTCCGTTAGAAAATTTATACACATTTTTCTGTCCTCGGATATTTTCTATTGCTCTGAGGACTAGTGTGGGTAATTCTCCTTCATATTTCTATCATACATATACATATACATATTTATATATTATTTAATACTTCAAAGCATTGTAATAACAATAAATATTCTCTATTTTTATTCTCGTGTTAATAATGTGACATTTTTAAATCATAAACGTAATGCTTTTCAACCAAATTCAAAACTTCATTAAGATTATTCATTATTCATTATTGTTATTATTATTATTATTATTAATAATTTTGTTTATTACATTTACATATATATAGCTAGATACATTCTATACATTACAAATTATATAGTTATACATATTACGTATATACATAATATATAAACTCGTACTCGCTTACGTGTGTATATATATGTATGTATATATGTATATATATATACGTGAAACTATTCGTAGAGATAGGAAAAGATAGAAAATAATACAGATAGAATGGAATCGATAATATTAAGAGCAAAACGATATTGGATATGATCGGATTTCGTAAAACCACTAGTGTGCACGAAAATCTATGCTTGGATTTCGATGATAGTATGAAACAGAGACAGAGTGACATAGAAAAAGTTGTGGTGGTGGGGGGAGGATGAGGAGGATGGGAAAACGGATGTAGGCAAAGAGAACAAATTCTTTTTTCAATTTTTTTTTTTTCTCTCAACATCTCGGTTTAACCCATTTGATTGTTACAAACGCATATATGCGTTTGGTAAAAGTTGTCCCTGTGGACTATACGTGTTTGTCAATATTAATGTAAAATAATGTAATGCTGATATTCCATATTGATATTATATTGTTTCGGGTCTCGTGTCGTATGAAAATTATTATATTAATTAACTTAAACTTTAATTATTAAATATTATATTATAATATATTATATAAATAATTATATATATATATATAAATATTAAATTCGTGGCTTTGTAAATATGATTTGTGAACCTCTTTTTGTTCTTTTTAGCAAAGGTAGATTGCTAGCCTTCTTTGCTTGGGGTTGAGACTAATTAGGTGTTATCAAGGATGGTAAATATTTTATAGTAAATAATTTAATAATAAAAATATAAATAATTAAATATTTTAATTATATATATCAAAATCAACTAAAACAATTTCATACTAAACATAAACACTATTCCACATCTTAACAAAATACATTTTCATCTAAAATTATCCAGTACCATAGTAATCCCCAAATGGGTTAATTGTAATCGTTATGATGGTCCCCATGGTTGTTGAAGAAGAGAAATCTGGTGTTGTTATCGATATCGTAGAATCCGTTGGGTTCATCGTGACCGTAGGATTATCACATTCGTATAGGAAGAGGAGGGAGGGGCGAGAGGGAGGGGTGGGGACGGGGAGGAGGGTGGTTCACTATCATAGGAAATTCGCAAAACGAGCGTTAAGCTAATGGGCCGTGTGTGTGTATGTGTCGGGGAGCCCCTGAGTTCCGTGTAAACGGATACGCGTTGAAATGATTCGCTCGCATGACCGTCGTCGTTCTCCGGATGGATGGGGATGCATGCATGCATGCATACTCGGGGTACGTTCAAACGCATACAATGGATAGTAGCGCGTATCGGATGACGTCATTATCCGCGAGCTGGCTTATCAATCGAACAAGGATTCTACTTCCGTTTACGACCATGTTGTCGTTGTCCTGTTTATTTTCCTACCAAAGATACGTCTACTCATAAACTTCCCGAACAACAGAGTGAAAGAGAGAGAGAGAGAGAGATAATGCACTCAGGGTTGATAACAGTAAAAAGGGTTGACCTTATTAATATACACTTGTTTGTGTATAGTTTGATAAAAAATGTAATCAGATACATCTCGGTAATAGTGTCCTTTTTATAACAAAAAAAATATCTTATATTTGTACTATATATATATATATATATAGTAGTATAGTATACTAGTTATCTATATAGTATACTATAAATATTATATACTATATTATATATATACTATATATATAGTATAGTATAGTATATAGTATATACTATAGTATACTAATTAGTATACTATATTAGTACAATATAGTAACATATATATATTGAAATTAGATAATGTCAAAGATTCGCATGGTGTTTAATGTTAGCACCGTATTACCAATACGTTAATTAAAGATCGAATGTATTTAGGTTTTTTTTTATTTATAAATATTTTTTACATCACCCAATTTCGATTTTCTTTCACTATTAACATATATATAAGCAAAAAGAAAGACAACCTAAAAGTTTGCAATACATAGTAGAAGAAAAAAGGGTTATCAAAAATTATATAACAAAAAATATGCTAGTAAAATAACGTCAAGGTGTGTGTGAGTGTCATGTGTCATTACTTGTTTCTGACTTGTGTGTACGAGTTGTGTCAGGGTACAAGTCGTGATACGTTAGAGAGTCTGACGGTATGATTCGAATGAAACGATCGTCGAACACAACAACTATTGTACGATCAATATATATATATATATAGATCTATCGATGTCACGCCTCGATTCGAAACGTAAAACGTGCGAAAATTCAAACGCGTGTGTTCGGACCGAACATTTATCCTCCCTCGGTTCGGGAATGGGGTTGAGGGGGGTGGACGGGTGCGTAACTCTCAACGCGTGCAAACGTATTCGTCTCCTATATGACGTCCCTTTTACACATCCTGTGGTGTTCAGGATTGGTGAGAGAGGAGTTGGGTTGGGGTTGGTGAGTTGGGGGTGTTAGCTCGCTTGGTTCCTGGCTTGTGTACTTCATCCCTTTCTCTCTCGCTCTTTATCTACGGTCATGCGGTACGAAGGGGTCGAGCACAACAGTGTTGTGAAATGAATTGCCCGCAGCGAAATAATAAGCCAATTCGCGCGTGCATATACAACCGAGCAGAGCTTATAACGTGATACGCGAACGTGCGCGCGCGAACCGGAATAATAAATTCGATGGCTGAAAATTACAGTGGGATAATAATTCCCTTTTATGCAAATGCACGTGTGTGTCAATCTCTTTTAGGTAATGTAATCTCTTTCTCTCTTCTTTTTGTCTTTTTTATTATCGTTTACTCTTTCTCCGTACAGAAACAACAGGAGTGGGGATAGTAGTAGGAGTGGGGATAGTAGTAGGAGTGGGGATAGTTGTAGGGGTAGGGATAAGCAAAACACGCTTATTATTGGTTAACTCGTCAAGAATTATTTTATTCACCATATATTAAATTATACAACAACAACACCCCTTCCCTCTCTTACACACACACACACACACACAAGTCTTACGAAAGATGATTTTCCATTTGAAAACATATTTTTATAACGTCATCGTTGCAATTGCAAATTTATGGTTGCAATTGCAACGGGCAATAACATAGGTTGCGTTATTCAACGAATAACCGAAATTAAGCGGAAAAACGCGGATCGTTTGTTCGTAATATTTTTGTCGGACCTCTCCCCTCCTTCCTTCCCACTCCTTGTCGAATGGCAACGGAACCGCCAAACGATCTCCGCCCATGTCCCCTTCTCTACCCTTTCCCGTCACCTCAATCCTGATTTTACGACCGATCTTTCTGAATATACCCAAAGAGATTTACTGCTAACCGTTACTGGAAATATCGAGTTGGTGCAAGAGAGTAAGAGAGAGAGAGAGAGAGAGTTGATAGTGGAGAGAAGTATGGTGGTTAGTAGATAACGTAAACGGTACGATTTTTCTTATTTTTTTTTTTTATTCTAATCGATTAATAGTAGTCTTCCTTATATTTTTGTATTTTTGTTTAAACATTCATGTCACGGTTGCGTCAGGATTGCGTCAGGGTTGCGACACGGTCAAAAAAATGAAAATTTAGTTAGGTGGAAATTATTTTTTGAACATTTTGTCATTTTCTGATGAAAATTGTTATAAAAAATGGTTAATAATATTAAAAGAATTTAATGCATGTGAATATTATCGGCATCATCATTATTATCATTGTCATTGTCATCATCGTATCACGCGTGAACGAAAATTCTTATTAACAATTTTAATGCAACGATAGTGACTATTTCGGCACAAAGGGGTCCATTGTCATTGTTAAAGCAGCCACCGGCCGGATACAATGCACACGCTAAATTACCTCCTTTATTAGTTACTATAATGTATTCGAACGATAAATAAATGGTAGAATGGGGGTTACGAAGACCGGGTATAACGAAACAGCTATTCATTTTCTCCAATGTAACATAACTTTTTACATGTTCTTTTTGTTTGTTTGTTTTTTTTTTTTTTTCATTTTTTCTTTCCTTTCTCTCACCCTTTCTCTCTCTCTCTCTCTCTCTCTCTCTCTCGTGGTTTTTCGTATTTTTACGTTTTTACAATTTTTACTATTTTTATATCTTTCTTTTTTTTTTTTAAACCATTAACGTTGGTACTCAACAATATATTTTATTACGTTCAATAATTTATAACTTTTGCAAAAATTCAATTCAATTCGTGTTAAATTTATTTTGAAACGCGATATTAATAATTTTTCTTTTTATTGTCCTTCGTTTCTGTTTTTCTCTTCCCCTTTCTACCTTTTACGTTTAATGTTTTAAATGTTTAATAATTTTTTAATTATTTTTCGTTTTTCTTTCTGCATTCTCATTTAGTAATCGTATTCGTCAATAAGGTTACATGGTTCGTTCGTTCGTTTGTTCGTTCGTATGTACAAAATTACTTTCGGGCTTTTAAAATCGAATAAGAAAATGTGGTAATGCGTCTCACATGACGTGAGGAGGCACTCTTAAGGGTTCGCGTGCATTGCAACAATAAAACATGCTTTGCTGCATGACGAAACGTTTTTCTGCAACGACGTTCTCTTCCTGCCTAGCGATAATATCCGACCTATGGATAATAATAACCCTTTATAGTCTGTACTTACATGTATGTAAGAATTTAGAAACCTTCATGATGGATTGTGCCTTTTAATATTTGGCAATATTCGTTATTCACAATGTTACCTCACTTTTAACTGAATTTATTTTTTAATTCATTATTAAACAACCAAATCTTTGAAAACAGTATGTAATTATTATAGGCATTATTAATAACATAATTAAATAGTGTTGAAATAAAGAACCTTTTAGGCACTGTTGAGTTTTAAGCGGAGTTGTTTCTTTGTACGGCAGGGTGCAACAAACAATGTTGTTTTCTACAAAAGTACATTGAAATAAAATATTTAATAATTAAATATATTACAATTTTTCTTCAAAATATATTCCATATACTTTAACTTTAACAATTTATATTAATAATTATTAATACAATTAGGTATTAAATATATTTCAACACGTTAAGTGCCACGCGAATTCTTAGGGAAATTCCCGTCAGGCCACAGGCCTTACTTTGTATTGAAAAATAGCTGAACGTGTCAATCACCCGTGACGGACGCGGCCTAAACGGAAAGTTTAGTGTCAACCACCGATGACTGACGTGGCGCTCAATGTGTTAAAAGAAATCATCTGCAAAAGCCACTATAGTGGCGCGTTGTACCGAAAAATGGCATCCACAAAAGTCACTATAGTAACGCGTCATATCGAAAGATGGCATCCACTATAATGGCGACTAATGCCTAAGACGTTAATGAAGATTGACAAAATTAAAATGCATATCGAATAGTAGTAATGACTAAATAATAAATTGACTATTTTTAGGCATTCAAAAGCGCGAATTTAGGAGTTTTACAAACGCTTTTTATGGTGGTGTAAAAATTTCCGCTTGTCCAGCGTATTTGTCTCTTCGTAAAACGCAACTTTAGTATCTTTATCTCTCACCATTTTGTACAGAATCCTGGAACGGAGTTGAAGGCGGATAAAGATGAACACACACACACACATATTTATCTATATATGTATATATAATGGTAGAGAGAAAGAGATAGAGATTTAGAACAAGCCAAACTACGGACAATGCTAGTTTTCTCTTTTCTTCTCATACAACAGGAATTGGATCTACATTATTGCCCCCAACTACGAGCTTTTCGTTTCCGCTTTGTAACGCGCGTATTTTCAAGGCCCGTTATGAACGGTCCAATGAAAATAGGAAGAGGATGTTGAGCTTTTATTGTAAACCACAGTTTTGTATCTCTTTTCCTCCCATTTGTTTCATTATAATATCCTTCTGTCTGTCCGTCTGTCTGTCTGTCTCTTTTTCTTCTACTTCGTACACTTTTCTCCCACTCTCAATCCCATTTTGTTTCACCAATGCACAAATTTTTCCTGAATTGTGAGAAAAATCGTTAAAAAAAAAAAAAAAAAACAATTGTACGAATTATTTGATTATTTTTCTCGGGGTTTGTTTTTTTTTCTTTCTTTCATTTGATATTTTTCTTTTTCGTTTTGTACGTTTGCCCCCTTCTTTCCAATTGCCATTCGTAAAGTGTTTTATTTTGTTCTTCTTCTTCTTTCATTATTAATTCAACAATTTGTATCTTTCAAAGTTTAATTAAAACTAAAGATTGAGTAATTATACTTTCATTGGGTTAAAATGTAAAATTTCATAAATTCCTCTTTCTATGGATAATAACTTTTTTTTTTTTTTTTTGACTGTCTTTTCTCTGATTACAAAAGTCCTCATTGTTTTCTTTTTTAATGTGAACAAAATTTTCACGATATGATAAAATATATTTATTTTGATCAATGATATTAAATAAATGGAATAATTTGATATATTTGTATGAATACATCATTGACGAATCAATTTTTATAAAATAATTATATAAATTTGTCTTATATTTCTTGTTTATTTGTATTATATCTGTAATCTTAAATGGGTTATTTAAAAAGTTCAATGAACCATACGAATATGATATATATATATATATATATAAATATATATATGTGTGTGTGTGTGTGTGTCTGGTAATCAAAGTCTTTTTACGAACGTACTAGAGTCTCGTTAGTTTTAAAATTGCATATATACACGTATACGTAAATTTGTATATATGTATATGTATATGTATATGTATATGTGTGTGTATGTATTTTTGACAGCGATTTATATCTCGTGCGGGGTACTTTGCTTAACACGGAACGCGGAGAGATGATTGATCACGCGCATTAATGAATTCGCGATTACGCCAATTTCAGGTGTAAGAATTTAAAATACGTCTACGTTGAGATATTTCGAAAACGTCCATTATTATTATTATTATTATTATTATTATTATTATTATTAGTCGTAAAAGAAGAAACGATCGTTCAAAGTGAGATAAATTTACAATTGTAGAAAATTTGTCAAGATTTTAAGATTTGCTTAAATTAATTACAGAGTTTTGAATCATTTTGAAATTGAATTACGAGTGTTTCCAATTCGTGATTTTGGTCTAAATTCAACACAAAAACGTTTTTGTTTTTTTTGTTATTTTTTTTTTTTTTCCATGAATATTTCGTTTTTGTTAAGTTACAAAGTTCAGTGGAAAAAGAAGAATAAAAATAGAAAAAGTGAATAAGAAGTGAAACGAAGTCAACCGTCTTGTTTTTGAACTCGGATAATTGCATCCAAGCAAAAGAACAACCGGAGATAGATATAAGTTAGACGAAAGGGACAATTTTGAAAGCTTCTTCTTCTTCCTTTTCTTCTTCTTCTTCTTTATCGTTATAATCATTATCATCATCACCGCGAACTTGGCCGCGTAGGAAAATTGCGTTTACTCCAAGAACGGAAAAGTGGTCGTCGAAAAGTGAGTTTTGGTTTTCTTTACTACTTCTATTCGTTAAACGAGAAAAGCGTACAGTTATCGCGTTTTCTTCAATCGCATTTTCTGTTCTCGTTTATCTCTTCAAAATAATTCCCTAAAGCATCAACTTCTTCTTCTTCTTCTTCTTCTTCTTCTAACGTTAAAATACGTTTGGAAAAGCTGGTACATTTCTTTCCTTTTTATTTCTTATTCTTTTAACTATTAGAGTGCTCTAGACGTATATATGCGTTAAGTACAAATTACCAGTGTGATATATTAAAACATATACGTGTTTTTTAATAATAATGTAAAATAATGTAATATGTTGATATTAATTAACATTATGACGTTCGGTGGCTCCACGTTGGTGCCATTCGGAAATTATCTTGCAAGTGGCAAGAAATATCATGTGGACAGCATAGTGTTAATTAAATTATATTCAGAAACAAAAACTTTCATTATTAAATATAATTTATTATTAATAAATTATTCCGTGTTCTTACAAAACATTTTAGTTAAAAGTATTCAGCACTTCAAAGGGTTAATTGTAACCTTCCTCCCATTTTATTTTCCAACATTAACTTCGAATAATCCAAAATAATATTTATCGATAATTTATTTCTACAAAATTATCAATATTCACATTTCTTTTAATTATATTAATTAAAATTCGACAAATAAAATCAACAAAAGATTTCATTTATTACATTAATGTATTATGTTGACTAATTGAATTGAATTTAAATTAAATTTCACGTATGATTCGAAATCAATATTGTTTAAATTCGTAAAAAAATCTTCTTAACTCGTTCGTTATTCGTAATATTTCAAACGAAGAAACTAAAAAGTTTATTTGCGTGTACAAAACACATATACACACACACACACATATACACACATATTTAGCAACGTATTATCTCGCGTTTTGCTTGGTTTTAAACGTTGCCGTTTAAAACCGCAGGTGATATTCGAGAAGTTTTGCGGTGACTTTACCGTGTTACGAGAGAAAGAGAAAGAGAGGAGAGAGAGGAGAGAGAGGAGACGGTATGGGGGTTGGTTAGGAGTTGAGAAGGGGGTGGTGGTAGTTCGTTCATAGAAGTTGAAGCATAGTGTACCGAGAAAGAGATAGAAAACACGTCGACGATTACGAATGGGGTAGGAAGAGTTGGTGACTGGAAGAGAAAGTAAAAGACTAAGTGGGGGTTGGGGGATGAAGAAAGGGGGAATGAGGGTAGAAGAAAAAGACACTAATGCGAGAAGTCAGCGATAAATCGTACACTGCGATAGAGAAAGAGAGAGAGAGAGAGAGAGAATATCTGTAGACTCGCATTGCACAGCTTTACTTTACTAGCCAGCTTGTCGCTTTCTTGTTACAACCAAGGGTTTCTATCTATCCCTTGTGGTCGGTTCCACTTCCAATTCCAACCATCAACGATGCTAAATCTTCCCTCGGCCCTACGAACGAATGACTTTTACGACGCCTTTTATTCTCTAAATCGTCGATACCTTAACGTCTAACTTCTTTCCCAATTCCATTTCTTATTTTATCCTAGTTTGTTCATTTATTTTTCTCTATTTCTTTAATCTACTAATTGGATCAACAATTTTTATTTGTTTGAAATTAAATGTATTTTTTATTCAATAATTTCTTAATTCTAAATTCTATTTCAACATTTGAAGAAGTATATATTTATTTATATTATTTTTATTATTTAATTGAAAAACAAAAAAACAACAACAACAACATATGTGTATCTTAAATATAAAATGTGATTTTTAGTCAATTGGATATAATTAACAAAATATGTCTTTTGTTTTGTTTTAATTAGAAACATTTACACATACATTTCTATATGTATGTTTTTTATATTTTTGATAGATTGCCCGGCTTACATTTTTTTTTTTTTTTTTTATCTTTCTACTCTATTTCATCCAAAGTCAAACAAAAAGCTACGACAGGAAATCGTTGAACGACCCCAAAAAACCAAAAAAAAAACCAAAAAAATAAAAAAGGGTAGAAGTTGTATTCACCCAGCTATACCGGGTGATACAATTGCTCTATATATCGGCAATGTATTTCATGATATTGCTCGTGAATAGTGTTCTGCTTTCTACGATAGGGAGGGAGGGAGGAGGGGAGGAGGAGGGGGGGGGGAGGGTTTCGCTTTTATATTACCGAAAATATAGAACTCATTTCAATATAGTTTCCAAATGGGGATCCATTATGTTATTTCATCAATGAACAATATTTTCTGTATTATCACATAATTTAAGATAACTGATGTATATCTTATCATTTTCTGACATTTATATTTTGGATAAAGTAAAGTAGAAAAATATCAAAACGTATCAGTACAATTTGTTTCAATTTATATGAAGTATCATATATTGTGAGTTAGTTTTTTTTTTTTTATTTTTTTTTATTAATGTTGGAATCTTTACTACAAACAATTATTTAAGATCATTAACATTATTTATAATTACAATAAATGTAATAAATATAAGTATAAAGTAGTAGTAAAACTTCTAATATTTTATAATATTATTATAAGTATTATATATACAGTTAATATAAGTATTAATACATTATCTTAATATATATATATATATATATATATANNTATATAAATTACGTGTCACGTTGTTTGTCTGCAATACAAATAATTATTAACAATTATTCAAATATAAAAAAGTTTTAATCTAAATACCTTGCGTTTCTATAAAGCTGACTGATTTGCGCATGCGCGTTGAGTATCCCCTTCTACTTTCATAACCTGGGACTTTTTCTAGTAAACTTACTAGTCAAATGAATATCTATATATATATATATATATATATATATATATATGTAGATATAAAATGTATGTATGTACGCATGTTTATAATAATGATTGAGAAAAGCTTGAGTTGATTTGTTTATTCGCTTAGGATAAAAACGTAAACACGTTCTTCATATTACAATAACTGACATTAAAGAAGGTTAATCCATTAGTGTTGCCGTCGTCTTAGGAATAACATCTAAGGAAGAAAATCAAATCGTATTATATTTCGAATTTGGTGAGAACATATTTTTTATTTAATATAATTAATTATTTTAACAAATTGTTTAACATTTGACGATAAATTTGGACACAATTTTTACGTAATTCCAAATCAAATTACATCGTATTATATTTCGAATTTGGTGAGAACATATTTTTTATTTAATATAATTAATTATTTTAACAAATTGTTTATAATTTGACGATAAATTTGGACACAATTTTTACGTAATTCCAAATCAAATTTCAATCTTTCTTTTTAATCTTGCACATTAATTTTAATTCTTTTTTTTTTTCTTTTTTTTTTACTAGTAAATAGATAACATCAAATCGAGATGACATTTGAAACAATTTAAATAATCATTGTTATTTCGCTTAAATATTATTTAGCCAATCAAAATTAATGCGTATAATATCCCGAGACTACTCTTATTATAAAATCACGCATTAGCTTGTCTAAATTTATACACAATTTACATAGATAGTTTAACTATGAGTTTACATAACGTGTTATCTTTTAATATATATATATCGAATACATTCGGATATAATTTAGAATAAATTCGAACGAACTCACGTTAAAATCAATACACACAAATTTAATATCTATCCATCTATGGATACATGACTGGATTTGTAAGAAATGATATTTCAGAAAAATAGAATTTAGAAGAAAACTAGATTTACAGGTTCCTGAATGTGAAAGCTATTTCGATGATTGTGTTTGAAAAACAAAAATTTCTTCGTAAATTTTATTGTCTTTGATTTACATGGTTTGCGAATCGCATGATTTTAGTTTAACGTTGTCACAGATATACTGTAAATAATATTACATTTTTATTAATAAGATTTATTTTATTTATTACATAAATATATATAGGTGTATACAAAAATTATTGGAATTTCTTTTAAGTATCGAACTGATCATTATTGATTTCTTTTGCAACCACGTTTGATTTATTTTAACAATGGCTATTATTAAATTATTATTTACAGTAATTGAAATAACATTAACAAACCCAATTCTATTTACGTATATCAAAATTAATATTTAAACGTACCGAGATTAATTATTATACTTACATGTGTTTGATAAAAGTTGCCAGGAATGGGGACTGTCGACACATATACGTTTTTGTCAATATTAAATGTAAAATAATGTTGATTTGTTTATTGATTATTATTTCAATATCAGGTGAAAATTATTTTAACACTTTGATTACTATAAACGCATATATGCGTTTGGTAATAGTTCCCAGAGTGGATCATTGTAACGCATATAAGTTTTTGTTAATATAAATTGCAAATAATAATTAATATTTCAATAAATTTCTTTTCTTACAATTCCACACTTAAAAATTTCGATAATATTAGGAATCTACTGTAAAATTCTGTCCGTTTAAACAAACATTAGTTCTATTTTTCGTCACTAGGGGGTAAGGCTCCATTTCATACAAATTACCATCATGTTAGTAAGAGTTCAAAAGTAATTCAATTAATTAACTGTTTAAATTATGAATAATTTATTATTTTATTTTATTTAAAAAATTGACAGAATTTTTACGTTAGTCCTAATATATTTGTTTTTTTTTTTAGTTCAAGTAAATTAACATTTATAAAAACACTGATGTGGGAAGAAGATTAATTGGAAGTGCAAAGGGGTTTGAAAAAAAAAAACAAAAACATACTTTTAAATAAAAAACAATATCCTAGATAACATTACAAATATTACATGAATCAAAGACATTTCTGTAACGGTGTTCTACCTTGAATATAATCGTCGTGATAGTAGTGCTGTCAACGCTTAGCTTCGTGTCCCTTCGATTTCAAACTCGGCCAACATCCAAGTCACGTACGAACATATGTAAGTATGTAAAGGGATAATATAAAAATTAAATATATACTTTGAAATAAAATAAAAATATACTTAATAACATTATGAATATATAGATAAATCGAAGACAGAATTTCTGTAACGGTGTTCTACCTTGAATATAATCGTCGTGATGGTGGTGCTGTCAACGCTTAGCTTCGTGTCCCTTCGATTTCAAACTCGGCCGACATCCAGGTCACGTACGTACCTACGTACCTACGTATGTACGTATGTAAAGGGATAGGATAGGATAGGATGAGATGGGACGAGATGGGATGGGGTAGGATGGGATGGGATGAATGTGTGAGCAGAGGAGTAGGAAGGGAATGGCAAAGGGTGGGATGGGATAGGATGGTTCGAGGAGATCGAGGCACATCCAGCCTCGTTATGCGGATGGGTTAGGTCGTACGTCGCTTCGTACATTCCAGCTATTATTTGCGAGATCGATAACGGTTACCTAGGGGTAGGTACCCCGCGTACATCGAACACAGGAAGAGAGAGAGAAATTACAATCGTGCGATGCATATCGCCTAGAGGTGCCAAAGATACGCCTACGAGTGAGTGAGATCCAGTTATACTACATGGGATTCCAACCACGATTATGTTCTCTCTCTATCTACCTTTCTCTTTCTATCTCTTTCTATATAGATATATATAGATCACACTCTCACTCTCAATTATTGTTGTGTTATGTATTGTAACATTTCTCGCATGCTGCATCCGAACGGACTAGCTAATTTATGTATTCCCTTTATATGTATATTCTATATTCTATATACTATATACTATATATATACGTCAAGATTCTCATATTTCTCTATACAAACGTGAACTCGTACCTTGGATGTTCAGTTTCAGAAGGTAGCACCTACATTTGTATGCTTGATATTGTTATTGTTTCGTTATAGAAAATAGTATATATATATAGTAAGTATAAGCATAAGTATATATATATATATGTAATTAGTATATGAGTGTTAACGATTTCATTTTATGTTAGGTTTTCATTTTAAAATGATAGATTTTATATTTGCAATTTAAACAAAAAAAGAAATAGTAGTCAGAGTCTTCTGATTTAATTCTTTCATTGAGAAGCAAAAATAAATATAAAAAATGAACTTTAATAGATCCGTTATTAAATTGTCCACGATGTATTTTAATTATGACTCTGCATTCTATAAAAATAAGAGTATAGTAATATATATATATAAAAGTAATATTGATTGTATTTTTAAGTATAAGTTGATATTACATTTTTTTTTTTTTTTTAAATTTTGGTAGAAATCTATTTATTTTTATTTTTAGATATTTAAATTCTGTGTATTTGTGATTAATTAAAAAAAAAAAAAAAAAGAAAAACAGAAATAAAAACGTTCGTTCATATTTCAATTAAAAAAAGAAAATTATTTCCATTAACATCATTTAAAAAAAAAAAAAAGAAAGAAAAACGTTTGGTCATATTTAAAATAAAAAGAAAGAAAAAATGATTTCCATTAACATTACTTAGTAATATTTATTTTATTTTTTTATTTTTTTTTTTGCAAAAAAGTTGTGGTACAAATCTATTCTTATTTTTAGATATTTAAATCCTGTGTATTTGTGATCAATTAAAAAAAAAAAAAAAAAAAAGAAAGAAAAGAGAAACGTTCGTTCATATTTAAAATCAAAAAGAAAGAAAAAATGATTTCCATTAACATTATTTTATAATATAACAATACAACGAATTTATAATGGTGTGTGTGTGTGTATTTGTTGAGTTTGAAAAATACGTTTAGAGAGGATGGGTTTTATTACGACAGAATGCAACACAACGACATCCAAGGTAGATAAAGTTAGTTTTGAAGGATTACAAGTATAATATAGACATCGAACTCGTTCGTAAGTTAACATTATAAGGTTGGTAGGAATTTGCCTGTAAGTGACTAAGCATCTCTTACCTCTCTCCTCTCTCTCTCTCTCTCTCTCTCTCTCTCTCTCTTACTCTCTCAGGTGATCTTTGGAGCTTTCGTTCACGTTTATACGTCATGGTAAGTTTAGTATATCGATGTTATCGATCGAAAAGTCCTTCTAAAGGTGAAGAGAACTTTGTAAACTCGTGACATCGACGATCGACAGTTTAATGACGAGAGATATCGTTTAAGAGGTAAACGGATTTATCTACGTGATCCCATGCTAAAAGGATAATCTTGAAATTGACAAAATTGCAACACTCTTTTTATATATATATATATTTTTTATTATTATTATTGAATTTAATATACGTTAATCATTCTATTCTTTTATTTTCTCTCATGAATTTACAAATTTAATGGATAATATTTTTTCGGTTTTTTTTTTTATTCATCGTTTATAATTCGATTAAACGTTCGTTAACAAAACGTTTTAATATATATACATATGTGTGTGTTTGTATGTGTGTGTATTATTTTAAAGTACTATTTAAAAGAATATTTTATTTTCGTAGAACGACGACCTCGTTTTTCTTTTTTTTTCTTTTTTTTTTTTTTGCTACGTTAAAACGAGAACTATCGTAAAAATAAATGCGAAGTAAAAGTAAAATATAACATCCCACTCTTAAACTCGTTGTCTATTTGTGTAATTTCATTATTCATTTAAATTTTATTATATTTAGATTGATTTTTGTTTTCTTTTAATTGAACAATGTTAAAAATTGCTCGTTCTTTCCTATTTTTATTTTTTGTTTATTTTTATTTGCACTTTTTTTCAAATAATAAATATAATTTGTGGTTAAATGAGTCGTTGAGATTATTTTTATGTTTCGATTTGCATGTCGATTTTTTTTTCTTTTTTTTACAACGTAACAGTAGCCTTTCTCACTAACTATGTGTTTGTGTGTGTGTATGTGTATAATATAATGTTACTCTCTTGGGAACGTAGATAAAATCGTAGAATCTTATACTCGGTTATTAAACGAACGTTATTAAACAAGGATCGAGAAAATAGCTTCACACTCTGAACAACCATCGTGATGGTTTATTGTTTCTAAAGTTACGATAGCTAGTTGGGAATAGTACGCAGATTCTCACCAAGCAACGATTATAAAATACTTGATATCTCTGGGATAAAATACTTGATATCTCTGGGAAAAAAAACTAAACCTTCAAGAGTTTCAAATTATTTTTTCTATTTATTCTTTTTAACTAACTATAAATGTTTCAAGCGTGTATATATCGAATTTCTTTTAATAAATATTATATTTGTCTTTTTAACAATTCCACAACGTTTGCTACTACGAATAAAATAAGAAGGGGGAAAAAATCTTCTTTCGTGTATATTTTTGAAGTGAAAATTTCTTTAGAATGGGGAATGATTTGAAAAAAGCGAACGAAAATCCATGGTAACGGCAACGAAACGATGAAACGGTTACGGTACTTAAAAGAGAAAACGAGACAAACATATGCACATCTATAAGGTTTAGCCTAAGAGAGAATGAGATAGAAGACAGTATTCATTTGTTTCTTATTATCTCGGTTTCCTCTTTATGCGCTGTTTCGTAGTCCCCACTCCTGGTTACTAAGTGTTGTATATGTGTGTGTTTGTGTGCGACTGTATACTACGAAACGTAGACTCATATTAACTCAATCCCACACATTTAAAAACTAAGTTTCGAGAGAATGAGACGAATACCAAATATCTGGTGTAGGATAATTGTATTCTCTTCTTATTTAGTATCGCGGCCGTTTCATCGCCTCCCACCGCTCCGTTACATAGCCGCCTACTGATCCGTTACATTTTTTCAAATCACACCCATTCTAAAGAAGTTTTCACTTCAATATAAGTTAGTTCTTCGACTGGCCACTAGACTATCCTTATTTCTCACAAGCAAAGCTGTTTTTTGTTATAATAAATAAAGCCTACAATTATCTTACTTCTGATACTCTGTATTCGACTCATTCTCTCGAAACGAAGGTTTCACTTCTAACACGTGTGATCTACACACATGATATTTTTTTATGTTTCTCTCGATAAATCGTTGAATAAAAATATCAGGAATTATTGTTAATTCAGTTACGGCTTGTGATATTATTCTGTTGACGTGATAATTTGCTTGAAATCAATTTTCCTTGGTTAACGTTATTTATAGAAGCGTTAACACATTATTCAAAGTAGGTGGATCGATAAATCATAAAATAATTTCCATAGAATACATTAATCAATAAATTAGGAAGAAAATAAATAAAGAAAAAGAAAACAAACCAAATACAATTAAGCCGTTTATTTTGAAAATGGCTTAACTCCATTTATGTTCGAATCAAGATATTGAAAGGTTTTCGTTTCAATGCAATTAAAAATATACGTACAGGATACTAACGAGTCAACTTAAGTGTATCTAAGGGTGTTAAACTTATAGTTTCTATTAAAATAGTGCCAATTATTACGTGAATAATATACGTTTTCTTACCACGAATAGAGTTAGGCCACTTACAAAATAAACGGCTCATATAATTGAGTAGGTTGAATCATAAGTAACCTCACTATATAGATGAAGATTCAGTTAGTCTTCTTTCAACTTTTTTATGTAATGAATTACATTTGATTATGCAGTTACATTTAATAGTTTTTCTTAACCTCTGAAATGAATAATAAAAAGTGTATATTTGACATGTAATACTTTAGGAATTTAAACAAGACACACAATAGCACTAAGGTGGCAACTGAAAAAATATGCAGCGTATACAGTGCAGGATTAATAACTGATAGGACAGTCAGAAATTGGTTTGTTAAATTTCGTTCTAGAGATACGACTTTAAAAGACGAACCTAGTGCAGGACGTTTTTCCAATTATGACGAACCTTTGAAAAGTAATATTGAAACAAAATCCAATAAATACATTCAACAGATGCAAAGAGTTCAACAAAAATTCCATAAAAAGTATCCTGTAGTTATCAGTCTCAAAAACACCACTCTTTGTCTCATAAAAAATAGAAGATTTTTATGACTCAACCTAATAGATTTAACATCGTTTTCTTTTTTAGATTAGATAATTTCTATGAGATGATTTCATATGTTCGTAGTAGATAATAATGTTGTAAGGGTGTAACGTTAGTTTGTTGAAATTGTCTATTACTTGGTCAAGTCAATCAGTGCTTGTAATTATGTTTACGAGACTCAACCTCGACGTAATGTAAACGCGAATAACTAAACGCGTAGCAAGAGAAAGAGAGAGAGAGAGTTAGAGTGGATGAGTTTGAGAGAGAGAGAGAGTGAGATTCTCTTCGTAGCAATTGCGAGTAAATAGAAGCCGAAGCTATGTAATGCTGTTTAATCAGGTCCAACCTCTGCGAATGCGGTTGATGGTTTGTGTCGGTAAATTTCATTACGTTTCTAGTCTTCATTCGTTCGAAGGTGACGATACACTGACCATCACGTTGTTGTCCGCCATTCAATCGTTCGTTCGTTCATTTTGTTTTCTATTCCTAAAACGCGAATTTGTTATTTCTCATCTACGTATTAGTTTCGTTATCATTTTATTCGTATATCATTTTATATTTTGTATTCATTATTTCGTTTTCAATAGATGGCATTGCATTGCAATTCAATTTTTACATAACTAACCTTACTTTTTATATCATATTATATTATTTTATTTTATTTTAATTTATTTTATAATATTTATATATTTATATTAACCTTATTCTTTCTGTATTATTATTTTAATTGTAATTGTGGTGTTGTTTTGTGTGTATTGTTATAATTTACTAAATAGTTTCAAATTAATATTAAATTAAAAATTTTTATAACAAACCCACATCACACAAACACGTGGTCAGCACTACCATCCTAGTTATTAAATATAATATACAAAACAATTTTATATATTAGTATACTATATTACTATTAATAATAGTTCTACAATTGTTCATTTTTTTGTTCTCAATATCGTTTGAAAACTTTACCCACGTATAATCAAATATTAATACAAAATCTAACGAGACAATCAATAATTATAATTAAGTTTATGATTTTAACATGAAGACATTTACTTATGCGTCTATGTGTTAGGAAAATGGAATAATTTGCAAGCAGGCAGGCATGCAGTCAGGCAGGGGTCGAACGTCCGTAAACGCAAACGTGCAAACGGAACGATGCTCGGGGTTTGTCTCTTGTTTGGACGCGATCGAGCGAACGTGTCAGTTCCTCCTCATCCTCATCCTCATCCTCCTCCTCTTCCTCTTCCTCTTCCTCTTTATTCTCCACATAGTACAGTGGAACAAAACAACGCGTATACAGAAGCAGCGCGTGCGCCTATTCGCTTTGCACCCCCCATCTCCAATCACCGTTTAGGTTTATGCGTTCGCATTTAAACCACTGCACCAAATTCTAACCGATCGAACCTAATATCGATCTAACGATCGATCTATTCATCGACAACGACAACGACGACGACGACGATACACATTAAAAGCACGCATGTATGACAGTGGGCGAGCGGGCGGGGGTGGGGGTGGGGGAAAGGAGGGGAGAAAGCTTTCTGATAGTCGATGTGTGTTCATCTTACCGGAGATAACCGATTTCACAGCATTTCAGATTATTTGACGGCAGCTAGACCRTCCCCCCCTCCTCCTCCTCACCTCCACCTTTCACCCATTCACCCCCTTCACCACCTTCGTCACGACCTCGCATTGCTAGCATCGAGATAATTGCGCTTTCATTAATGAGCCATTCCTCCCACCCCTAAACCAAGCCTGGTCAACTGTCCGCTGCTAATTCGTCCCGTACGTCGACGTTCGTTTTCTCTGCTAACAGCACGATGA
>NW_015148992.1:598346-615878 GCF_001465965.1 Polistes dominula | reverse complement strand
TATATATATATATATATATATATATATATATATATGTGTGTGTGTATTTGAAATATTTTCATGTGTACTACTACTATTACTATTATTACCACTTTTAATCGTCGAATAATAATTTTATTGAAATAATTATTCATACGTAAAGGATGACGAATAAATTAGCTTGTAAAAGTTACTTATAATAATAATAATAATAATAATAATAATAATAATAATAATAATAATAATAATAATAATAATAACAATTATAATGGGTAATTATTACGAGTAAAAATTTAGTTTTTTTTTTAACTATTCCATATTCATTTTATCCTGTAAAAAGTGAAAGTTATTTGTGTTTAATGGGATAGAAATTATGGTATTGAAGAAAACACGTGAATTTAACACGTTAAGTGCTACGTCAGTCACAAATGACTGACACTGAATTTTACGTTGAAGCCGTGTCATGGTTGCGTCAGGATTGCATCAGGGTTGTGTCAAAGTTGCATCAGGGTTGCGTCAGGGTAGCGTCACGTTGAGTGTAACGTCAGTCATAAATGGCTGACACTAAACTTAACGTTAAGGGCGTGTCAGGCACTAATGCCTGACGTTCCACCTTCGTTTTATCTTGCGTTGCGCTCAACGTGTTAAAAAAGGACTTTGTTTTTTTTTTGCAAATGAAAAAGTGTTTTTTCACGCTTTAGGCTATGTTTAGTTAATCATAGTTAAGATTTCTTTTTATTATGATCTCGTTCGTTCATTGGTTTGTTCTTGGTCGTTGAAGTTTTTTGATTGGAGTTTTCATTTGAAGCTCTGTTACGTTTTAATCTTTGTTGAACTAATCATCGATAGTAAAAGAATATCATCTCGTCTTTGTGTCGATAAGTATGTAAGTATGAAAGTTAACTTACTTTTGTATTTCATATTTTTCTCTAATAATCCATCTTTGAGTTATGAAATAGAAAAAGAGTAAAGAAATGAAACAAAAGATAGAACAAAAGTAGAAAAGGGTAGTCTGAATAGGGGATGGATATTATTTTAACAACGTGTAAAAAGCTCATCGAGATATAGGTTAAATAATATTTCTATACTTTCCTATGTATGTGTGAATGTGTGTGTGTGTGTCTGTTTGTAGAGTTGAAATCGAAAGGTGTGGGGTAAAGTCTGGTTATATTTTTGTTTGGGCCTAGTTCCCCTATTTTCTTTTTCTCTCTCTCTCTCTTTCTCTCTCATCGTTTGGCAAAGTTATCGAGGTGAAAAATAAGGGAAACTGAACTTCGAAGTGGAAAGAAAAGAGAAAAAAAAAACAAAAAAACAAAAAGAATAAAAAGGAAAGAGAAATAAAAGAGTGAAAAAGAGAAAGGAAGGAAGAAGAGAGTACCTATAGTTATTCCGGAAACTGATGAACGGCCGTCCAGTGTATCTCGATATTGGTTGGTTCGTTGGTTCTTTCTCTCTCTCTCTTTCTCTATTTCTCTTTGAAACCACTCTTCTTCTATCTTTTTTTTACCCTTCGATGTATTTCCATTGTTAGATAGAACAGTAATTGGAACTAGTATGAGACTCTACCTACGATAGTCGTTTTCAGTGTATCATGAAAACTACCGTCTCCTAGATTCTAATAAAAAAATCTAAGGGTACTTTTTTTTTTCGTTCTTTTATATTCATTCGACCATTCTTTTTCTAGGGATTGTTTTTTCTATTTTTTTTTTCGTACCAAATATTACTCTCAGTTTCATAAACATTAATATTTTAGATAGTGTTGGACAAGAAATTGATTATCGTGTGTATGAAAATTAATATAAATTGTTAATGAAAATATATAATATATAAAAAATATTTTTAAAATGTATAATATATTATATATATATTAATAAATTGTAATATATAATTATAATATATTAATATTATTATAATATGTAATTACAATATAATAATATATATTAATATATAATAAAATATTTAATAAAAAAATATTAATATATATAATATAAATATTTTTTTTGTATATTTAATTTTTTATTTATATATTATATATTTATTTTATATTTTTTAATAATATATAAATATATATATATCAATATATTTTATTAATTATAATTATTACTATTATTATTTTATTTTTGTATATAATTTATCTCAACATTTATTACATTATTAATTTTATTAATTTATAAAATTAAATGATATTTAATTATTTATATCCATCAATCAATAATTTCATTTGTTGATCTATCTAAGGCCCCTATTTCTTTTTCTTTCTCTTTTTTTTTTTTTTTCTTTTTGATTTGAAATTCGATGGCGCCGGAAAAGCTAAGAAAAGAAACTTTGACTACAACGTCGGATTGGCTTTTCCCTTAGACGCGAAAAAGCGTCGCGACGCGGATATTGTTTTCGTTCTCGCGCCTTAACTCACACTTTCCACTCACCCCCCACTTTCTTATCTTCGAGTACTATCATTTCGTAGCTGTGTTGTCAGTGGTGATGGTGATGGTGATGGTGGTGGTGATGGTGGTGGTGATGGTGGTGGTGTACACCTTTCGAATATACTTTCCCATTTTTTTTTTTTATTTTTTTTTACCCTTTTACCATTTCTTCTTCTTCTTTCATGTTACTTCTTTATCCTGATCGTACGAACATGCACTACCGATCTATTTTTTCTTTTCTTCTTCTTCTTTCTACATTTTTCTTTCTTTTTTCTTTCTTTTTCTACTTCGATGAAACGAGACTGTCGAAAGTTATCTCTGAAGACGAATAAAATTTCGTACGCGTGTTGTCTACTGCTTTCTTATTCTTATTTTTCTTGCAAATTATTTTTTGTACTTTTCTTTTTTGATTTTTCTTTTTTTTTTTTTTTTATCGAACCTTCATCATAAAACTATTTAATAAAAAAATTCTACGATAGAATTAAATTTACATATTTTAATAATTAACAAAAGGTTGATATTACATAATAGATTACGAATTTATAATAATAAAAAATAATAATAATAATAATAATAATAACAATTGATTTATTTGTAATTTTGAAAACACAAAATGATTTTTACGATTCTCGGTTTCGTTTCCAAATCGGCTGGACGTAATAGAAAAAATTGGCAAATATTTTTCAACAACACCAACGTGTATCTCGTTTTTTGTTCGAAACATATTGAACAAATATTTGTACAATATGATAAAAAAAAAAAAAAAAACCAAAATGAATTTACTTCAATTCAAGCCTTTTTATTTTTAATGCTCACTTAACTCTTTGGGGTACAGTGGAATTAAAAGTGTCTCACCTTTTTGATACACCGTAATGCACGGTGGGACATTTTTAGTCCCACCTCGAAATATTATTGCAATAGCTACACATGCTCATAAGTTTATATTTCATCTTATTTACACAAAACAATTGGTTATTAACTCTTGTTTTTTATATTTTTATATTATTACATTATGTAATACATTTATTAATAAGAAATATACCAATTTTGTTTAATTTAAAACGTAATCAAATTTCTCTATGCAACATAGGGCTATTTTATTATCTGAAATTCTATGTCGCAAAGAGTTAAAATTAAAGTTAACAACATTAGCGATGAAAAAAGATAAAAATACTAAAAAGATAGAAAACGTAAAAAGAAATTATTCAGATATATATATATATAGAATATATCATCTTTCGTGAGATGTAGTAGTCGTGTAGTTTATCGTTTCTTTTGGTGACTTTTAAAACTCGCCTATCAAACTTCAATTTGTACGACGTTAGTCGCGATAAACTTCTTGCCAAGTTGGATCTCTCGGCAAGCAAGGAAAGGAAAAGCAAGGAAAGGAAAGGCAATACCTCGTGCGTCCGTTTCGAGAATTTTAAACGGACCCGTTTAAATGTAATTTCCATCGTGGTGCCAAGATAACTTTTCCAGCAGATAAGTTTATATCAATTTGTTGCTTCTTCAACTTTTTTTTTTTGGGCACCACCACGACGCCGCCATTATAGAAGTGGCGTTGATCTCTTTTCCAATTGTATCATAACTTATTCTATTATTTTAATTATAATTATATAAATTGTTAAAGTATGTGCAAATATATTTTTACGAAAAAAAAAAAAAAACATGATTTAATTCATAGTCAAGTCTCGTCAAGTTTTTCTATCGATGATGTTCTCATTAATTGTAGGTTAGAATTGGTTATGATAAACATGCAACAAAATTGTTCGGTATTACTAAGTAATCATTTGTTATTTATTAGAAATTATTTATTTTTTCTTTTTTTTTGAAAGAGTAAACTACAAATATATAAAATTAATTAATTAATTATTTTATTAACCAGTTAATTGTGTTGCTATAGATGGCACTACGTCGCGGTTGACATCTTTTCAAATTGCATCCTAACCAATTGTATTATTTCAATTGTTAAAGTATGTGCTATATATTTTTAAGTAAAAAAAAAAACAAAATTATAATTTAACCCTTTATTGGGGATCTCGTTTGGTTTTTATATCGATGATTCTTTCACTAATCGTAGGTTAGAATTGGTTATGATAAACATGCAACAAAATTGTTCGGTATTACTAAGTAATAATTTATTATTTATTAGAAATTATTTATTTTTTCTTTTTTTGGAAGAGTAAACTACAAATATATAAAATTAATTAATTAATTTATTTATTAACCAGTTAACTGTGTTGCTATAGGTGGCACTACGTCGCGGTTGCCATCTTTTCAAATTGCATCCTAACCAATTGTATTATTTAAATTGTTAAAGTATGTGCTATATATTTTTAAGTAAAAAAAAAAACAAAATTATAATTTAACCCTTTATTGGGGATCTCGTTAGGTTTTTATATCGATGATTCTCTCACTAATCGTAGGTTAGAATTGGTTATGATAAACATGCAACAAAATTGTTCGGTATTACTAAGTAATAATTCATTATTTATTAGAAATTATGTATTTTTTCTTTTTTTTAAAGTACTATATTACAAATATATAAAATTAATTAATTAATTAATTTATTAACCAGTTAATTGTGTTGCTATAGATGGCACTACGTCGCGGTTGACATCATTTCAAATTGTATCATAATCAATTGTATTATTTTAAATATAATTATATAAATTGTTAAAGTTAAAGTACTTGCAAATATATTTTAAAGAAAAAAAACATAATTTAATCCTTATCCAGGTCTTATCAGGTTCTTATATCAAGGACTCTCTCATTAATTGTAGGTTAGAATTGGTTACGATAAACATGCAACAAAATTGTTCGGTATTACTAAGTAATAATTTGTTATTTATTAGAAATTATGTATTTTTTCTTTTTTTTGAAGTACTATACTACAAATATATAAAATTAATTAATTATTTAATTGATTAACAAGTCAATTGCAGCATCGTAAAACGGATTTTGAAAGTAGCCACCGCTGTGTGTCGCTAAAATCCTCCCGATGACTAGTTTTGAGGTTAAAATTGCTCATTTATGAAGACAAAATGAACTCTAAAGATAAAAAGAAAAAAAAAATCTTGAATTTCTTCTTAATAATCTTCAAATTTGAGATTAAGTTTCGTTTTTTTTACAATAATTGCAACATTCAATTGTTTCTAAGATGTTAAATGATTATATATACGTGTATATCGAATATGTGTCAAACGAAACGAGATGGAGAATTCGAAGAAAATAGAAATAGAAGAAGAAAAAAAAATATTAGTTCATTTTTTAGTAAGCTTCTTTTTCTTTCGAAGAATGGTGGGGGGGACTTGTGGGAACGAGAAGGGGAAAAGGAGGGATGGGGAAGGGGATGAGATTGGCGAATCGATCACTCCTTCTGTTTCTAAAAGCAACAGTTTGAGTTAATTTTTAATCGAATTGCCATTTGAATTTCGTTTCGATTCGTTTCGTTGGAAATAGAAGAATAATTCAGTCGGGCAATATTTCTTTCATCGTTTGCGGCCTTTTTACGGGGACAGTCGCGAAAAGGTCGTGCCAGATAAATTTTCATTCCTGGTGCATATTCGATGTATATTCCTGTGTATCTATGTCTATATAGACGATAACCAATCGATGTAGTTCGAAATACCGAAATGAAGGAATGAGAGAGAAAAAGAGTGAGAGATACATGGGTAAAAGGGTGAGAATGAAATAGGTTGAACTAATCAACGATATACCCTGATAAAATCGTTACATAGGTTTTAAATTGAGATATCTGTAAATAGGTACACGTGTTCATTTCAGATTTGTTTTTTTTTTTGTTATTAACTTCATTCATCTCTTTTTGTTTACAAATTTAACTTGCTATTTTGTTGTTGTTTGCGATTTTCTGATTTAGGCAATTGGAATTTGTCAAATGATAAATATAATTAAAATATTATAATAATTAATTATAATTGTTTAATGTTTTAATTGACAATAGGTAAACTCGTTTATTTCATTTGTATATATATTTTTTTATATATTATTTTATATTTTATATTTTAATTTTATATTACTTTAATTAATATATATTTTAATATTATATTATTATTTTATATTATTATTTTATATATTATTATATATAATTGTATATATATATATATATTATTTGAATTTTAGTTATATATTATTTTATATAAATATTTATCACATTTGTATTTTAGTTATATATTATTTTACAAATCTAACTTGTTATTTTTTCTCTTTCAAAATTATTTATTAGATTTAGTCCATGACATATTTTTTTTGATCTTTTTACAAGATCATACCCCATATAATTAATTAAAATATAATAAAATAAATATAATTATTATTTATTGTAATTATTTTAATATACAATTCTACAAACAAACATTCCTTGAATGTAAATCCGTTTTTCTTCTTCTTATTATTATTTTATTATTATTATTATTATAGATTCATCGATATTATTAAAAATTCTTCTGCACAAACGATCAAAAGAAGAAGAAAATAAAGAAAAATAAGAAAAGAGTGGATGTGTACTTTGGAGGTTAGAAAAAAATATTCTCCTTGAAAGTTGGTTTCTTTAATTTTTTTTTTTTTTTTTTTTCATATAGAAAAAAAGAAAGTTGCACAAAGATTGGACAGATTTTACTCAGTTACTCTTTCCTCTTGTTCCCTCCAAAAAAATCTCGGAAATATAACCGAAGTGGAAGAAAATAAGACCTTTTTTTTATTGAGGTTAGGACACGATAGTGGGGGGAAAGAAAAAAAAGAGTGGTAAATGATTGTTTGAAACTTTAGCTCACGTTACGTGAACGGATGGGGGTATGTAAGGAGGAAACTAAAAAGAAAAAAGATGGAGGATTCTGTGTGTATGGCAGTCCAAGAAGAAGAAGAAGAAGAAGAAGAAGAAGAAGAAGAAGAAGAAGAAGAAGAGGACTTTGAGAATGCAGTATTGTCCTTTCCTTTATTCCTTCTTTCTCTTTCTATCTTTCTATCTTTCTGTTTTCTTTTTTGCTTAATCCAAGCCACTCTCTCTCTATATATATATGTATATGGTAAGAAAAGGTTTCTAGTTGGATAGAAGAAACCATACGCCCGGATACTCTTTTCGGTACGGTAACAAAGTTCCCGAGAGTGTACAGTGATAGTACATATAGTAGTAGTATTCCCTTTTTATTCCTTAGGGCAATGAAAAACAAAAGGAGAGAAGTACAACACGGACCACCACCACCATCACGTCGATGGTGGGAAAGAATAAAAAGAATAAGAAAAAATAAAGAAAAATAAGAGAAAATAGGGCTTGGGGGATGGGGTGGTGGGGGTTTGGTTTGATAGAAGAAGATGAAAAAGAATAAGTGAATATGTGTGTGTGTGTGTATGTGTGTGTGGGTTATATCGTTGGTAACGTTTCGTCGCGTGCCATATTTCCTTCCTTTTCCTATATTTTGATTTGATTTGATTTTATTTTATTTTTGGGGGTGAGGGGGTAGGCGAGGAGAAAAGATTTTTATTATTATTATTGTTTTTACTATCCTTCCATTTTTTTTTCTATTTATATATATATATATATTTTTGGTATTTCAAAAAGATACAAGAGACATACATAACCTAAAAAAGACAAGAATTTTGTTCTATTGTTTTTAATGAAACAAAGATTTATTTCACTAATTTTACAAAAAGACACCAATAAGGGTTTTTATTTTATTTTTTATTTTATTATTTATTGAATAAAATTTATAGCAAAAAAAAAAAAAGAAGAAACATAACCTAAAAAGGACAAGAATTTTTTTAAATTTTTTTTTTTTAACTAAACTAAGATTATTTTCCCTCCTTACGAAGAGACACCAATCGGGTTTTTTATTTTATTTTTTATTATTGTTTTTATTAAACCTCGTTAAAACGTCAACCTATTATTATCGTCGTACTATTAAAAGTAAATAAATAAATAAATAAACATACATTGTGTTATATTTGTGTGTGTATGATGAACTACATTTATTAACTATTATTACTATATATATATATATATAAATATATAGATGTGTATATAATATATTAGCTGACTGAGCTATCCATGTTTTCAGTTCTTCCTCGTCATCCACCACCTCCGTCCACCTCCTCCTACACCTCCTCGTTATCATAGTCGCCATTGTGTCGTTTAATAGAGAACCATTGAATCGACTAGAAATAAACGCGTTCTGTTGTAAACTCTGCCATATTCTCTCTTTTTCACTTCTAACTAATACAAACTCAAGATACAACTAAAACTAAAAAAAGAGAAAGAGGAAGAGAGAGAGAGAGAAAAAGAAAATGTCGTAGAAAACCTCTGGATATTCATGGGGACATTTTCCGTTGGATTTTCTTCTTACGGTTGAGCGAATTTCAACGGGACCATTCACTCACTCATACACACACACACACACACACACACACACACACACACACACATTACTCACTCAGGGGGTACACGTTAGCGAGAACAAAATCCAATGGTACTGGAGGAAACATCTATGACGTTTTCAACGATGAAGGGTAGAAAAGAAGAGTGTGTGGGTGGGGGGTGTTGAGACTTGAGAGGGTGGGACAAAAAGGGGGAGATTGAAGTGAACGTGGTGGAGTGGGGTGGGGGTGGGGTGGGGGGAGAGGGGAGGGGATAGTAGTAGTAGTATCGAGAACGAATGTAAAAGCATACCGTGTAGAAAACGGAAACGGTATGGGTATATGCATGCGTGCATGCATGCATCCATGGACGGATGGACGGACGGACGGACGACAGCCGTTATACGAGGCGAGAAAATATAATCGAGACGTTTTCTCTTCTTCGGTTAGAGAAGAGCTTTTCTCTCTCATGTATATACACATACACACACACACACACATTTTTCTTTTTATTTGTGTATTTCTATATCTATCCTTCTTTCTGTCTTTCTATTTTCCTCAGAGAAAAGAAAAGTCGATATCCGACGAGCAGTCATCGTTTGTTCGTTCATTTCGTTGTGTGGAGGAGTCAGATGTGTGTCTTCTTCTTCTTCTTCTTTAATATTGCCATTTAAAGTATACCTGTGTGTGTGTGTGTGTTTTTTTTTCTTTCTTTTACTGTATTTTATACGTATGTGTATGAGTGTACGAAGTGTTTTTTTTTTTATCTATTCATTTATGTAGAACGTTTTGTAGGTTGTTAGTTAGGCAATTGTGAATTTGAAAATTTGATAATCAAATTTGTTTCGTTTCTTTCTTTTTCTTTTTATTCTTTTTGTTTCCTTTTTTTGTTTTTGTTTTTTTAGACTGTCATTGATGTGTTCAAATTTAAAATTGTTTTCATTTTCGATCATTATTTTTGCTTCCTGTGATTTTTCTTTTTTTTTTGTTTCTTTTTTATTTTAAATTCCCATCGATGTGTTGTTTCAATTAGAAAATCTTTAAATGTCTTTGATAATTTTTTTCAAAGGGTTATTTTTTTTATTTTAAATTCCCATCGATGTGTTGTTTCAATTAGAAAATGTTTATAATGTCTTTGATAATTTTTTTCAAAGGGTTTTTTTTTTTTTTTTAATTTTAAATTTATTTATAATTTTTTTCAAAGGGGGTTTTTTTTTTAATTTTAAATTCCTATCGATGTGTTGTTTCAATTAAAAAATGTTTAATAATGTCTTTGATAATTTTTTTCAATGAGTTTTTTTTTTTAATTTTAAATTCCCATCGATGTGTTGTTTCAATTAAAAAATATTTATAATGTCTTTGATAATTTTTTTTAGGATTTTTTTTCTTTTTTTTTCTTTAATTCTTATCGTTGCGTGGTTCCAACACAAGTTAGAAATGTTTATAACGTCTTTGATTATTTTTTTTTCGTTTATTTTTTTTTATTATTAAATGTAATAAATGTTATAAATGTTACAAATGTTTATTACGTTCTCATTATTTTATTTTGGGGGGGGGGGATTGTGATTTTGTTGTTGTAATTATACTTGTTTGTTCGTAATGAAAAAAAAGCAACATGTGTGCAGATCACACGTGTTAGAAGTGAAACCTTGAAAAATCTAAGTTTCGAGAGAATAAGACGAATGCACAGTTTCAAGAGTAAGATAATTGTAGGATTTATTTATTATAATATTATTGCCATATTTAATAAAGGTCACTGGTAAGGTCTCTGGGTGGAATAGCTGATAAAAAGTACACTTTTCCAAATTCAAGCAATAAAAGACGTGGTCCTTGCATAGTGGCCCGTCGCTCCGTTGCCTATCCGTATACAGGCTCCGTTGCCTATCCGTATACAGACTCCGTTGCCTCGCCATCTACCGCTTCGTTACCTGAACCAGCGTTTCATTGTTTTCAAATCACTCCCTATTCTAAAAAATGTTTTCACTTCAAAAATTTCTGCTTAGTTGTAAAAATTGAAATCTTCGTGTAACAAGTACACACTCACACACATACAATCATATATATATATATAAATTACGGATTTTGAAGATACGCGTTTTTTTGCGATTTCTCTTTCTATTCTACGTATGTGTTTGTGGGTGCGTAAAAGTAATAGTAATAGTAGTAGTAGACGGTAGAAAAGAAAAGACCCCCGTGGGCTGAAAAAAGAGCCGCATACGCGGAATTTTCATTAATTCCATTATTTATTCATTGGATGCACTTTTTTATTTTTTCTTCCTTTTTTTTTTTTAGAAATTAATTCCAAAGAATTTCACGCGCAGACGAACATTTAAAATGCAAATACGTTTTTACCTGACATGTGTGTTACACACATACGCGTACACATATGTATACACGCATGTTGGAATTATCTACGAGAGACTTTTTACATTTTTCAGATGTATGTAATTTTTGTTCTTCTTCTTCTTCATCTGATTTTTTACGTTAGACTAAGGAGAATTACTTTTTACGAGCCCTTAAATAACCCTTAACCCTTCATCGATCGTAAGTCACCTCTCACGTGACATAAAACATGGAAGATTGTAAAAAATTTTGATTGAAAAACAATTAGCCCAAGCTTTGACTTTTTGGTAAATTCGTGGTTGGTTCAATTTGTTTTAATATTCACTTTGTGAATTACCAACCCTTAAACAACCCTTAAACAACCCTTATATTCATCATATCAGTAAAAAAAATTAATCTAATATTGATAACAATTTCTTGTTAATGGATAGAACAAAAGTGGTTAATTTATTACAGTAACAGTATTTCTGTGTTGCTTAAATTAATGGAAATAATTTATAAATAAATTTTTTAGAAAAATAATATATGAATAATTTTATATATGACTATTGAAAATATTAAATTTAAAAAATATAAATTTAATTAAAGTTGAACATTTACGTATACGAACTTTTCAATTAAATTCAAAGAATATAACTCGATGGAAAAATTTCAATCCAAAATTTAATTATTATCTTTAAATTCAAATAAAATATTAAGTTTTAGTTCGATTATAGGAAAACAATTAAAAAATGTTTGATTTATATTAAAAATAGCATAAAATATTAATCTTAAAATTCAATTGTGCAACAAAAACCAAAATCAATTGAGAAGGTAAATTAATTTTGAGGTTAGTATATTAAATAATAACATAATTGGTAGACATACGAAAGAAAGAAAAAGTCAAATAAAATATTAATTCCTAGTTCGATTGTAAGAAGACAAGGATTATGTTAGGTTATGTTAAAATTGGAATAGAATTATGATATAATAGGAATGTTAGGTTAGGTTTTGTTTCTTTTTCAAGTAGAGGCTTTGATTTATATTAAAATTAGCATAAATTATTAATCTTAAAATCCAATGGTGCAATAAAAGGAAAACCAATCGGTAAAGTAGATTAATTTTGAGGTTAGTATTAGATAATAACATAATTCGTATAAACACGAAAATAAAACATTTGGGTTTTAACAAAATTAACAAAAAATTAATTATTATCTTTAAATTCGAATAAAATATTAATTACTATTTCTATTATAAGAAAACAAGGTTTATATTAGGTTATGTTTTGGTTTACATTAAAATTAGAATATTATAGAATTCTAATATAATAAAAATGTTAGGTTAGGTTTTGTTTCTTTTTCAAGTAGGGGCTTTGATTTATATTGAAATTAGCATAAAATATTACTCTTAAAATTCAATGGTGCAACGAAAAGAAAAACCAATCGTAATTGTGGATTAATTTTGAAATTACTATTACGTGTACTAGCATAATTTGTAGAAATAGGAAAGAAAGAAAATGTCAAATAAAACATTCGACTTTTAACAAATTAAATAAAAATGTAATTATTATTTTTGAATTCGAATAAAATAATAAATCTTAGTTCGATTATAAGAAAACAAGGTTTATATTAGGTTATGTTTTGGTTTACATTACAATTAGAATAGAATTCTGATATATTAGGAATGTTAGGTTAGGTTTTGTTTCTTTTTCAAGTATGGAGGGTTAGATTTATATTAAAATTAGCATATTAATCTTAAAAGTCCAATGATAAAACAAAAAGAAAAATCAATTAAAAATGTAGATTAATTTTGAAGTTAATATTAAGTAATAACATAATTCGCAGAAATACTAAAGAAAGAAATTGTCAAATAAAAAAGGTCGTGTTTCTTTTTCTTTTTCTTTTTAGGATACTCGTATCTATGTTAAATCTAGTAGATAGGTGGTGTTGGTGATAGTGGTGGTATTGTAGAAACTAACAGAACCACTCGAGCCTCTTCTTTCGTTTTGTGTTCAGGTAAAGTTCGTACGACTGACAGAATAATGGCGTCGACGGAAGTGAGCGTGGATCGAAAGAAGGATCGGATGTCGTGCAAGGCGACGGAAATTCGAAGAAAAGAAAAGAAGAACTTCGTTATCCACAGAAATAGCTTCGAAACGTCTGCTTTTATTTTTTTTACCTTTTTTTCCTTATTTCTATTTCTATTTCTCTTTCTATCTACTACTACTACTACTACTACTACTACTACTACTACTACTACTAGTTCTTTTTCTTTTTCTCTACTTTTCTTTTCTTTTTTCTTTTTCTTTTTTCTTCAAGAAGGTACGAACAATTCACAGGAAGAATTTACGATAGGTGCACTTGGTTTCGACTTTGCTTTCGCACACGATCGACAGGAAAAGGACGAACCTCCTTGGCAATTTTCACGAAAAAGTCTTGACGTTTAAACGTCGATCTTTCACCATTTTCTTTTCTTTACTCTTTATTTTGTTTCTATTTTTTTTTCTTTTTTTCTATTTTGTTTTCTTTTTTTTTTTCACCTCTCTTTTATCTCTTTTATTTTTCTTTCTTTTTATATCATCTCTCAACCCTTCTCTTTTTCTTTTTTTTCGCATACATACCTTAAAAAGAATAAAACGTCACGTAAAAGGAATGGCAACGCAAGCGAATATTTGGGAACGTTTATTTTTCAAAGTGCTTTTTTTTTTGAGTATTTTCTTTATTTTTTTTTTTTTTTTTATTAAACCTTTGACTTATATGAACGCATATATGCGTTTGGTAAAAGTTGTGTAGTGTGGTTTATATCGCAGGTGTGTTTTAATATAAATAATATTAATAATATATTTAATAATTTTATTTTATCATTTAATAACATAAATAATATTAAATATTTTATTATTAATTTTTTTTTATAATTTAATAATATAAATAATAATAATATATGTAATATTAATTTTACTTAGTATATTTTAATTATTTTATTTAAATTATTATATATTATTATATATTTTAAATATTACTTTTTCTTTTATAATTTAATAATATAAATAATATTAATATATATATAATATTTACTTCATATAATATACTAATATTATATATAAATTAAATTATTATTAAATAATTATTAATTAATATATTATTAAATATAATTTATTATTAAATTTGGTAAAAGTTGTTTCATTTACTATAAAACTTATTGTTCTATGTATCAATTATTAAAACTTTATATATAATTATCACCTAATATAATTATATATAATTATTACTAAATATAATTAAATATAACTTAATATTAAATTTGATTAAAAATAATAATCAATGAAGCACAGTACTAATAAAATATTTCATTCTTATTAAACACTTTAGTTTATAGCAATCAACATTCCAAAAATTACAATAACTTATCCATATAATTTCTGATTAATTTAATATTGAAACTTTTTAATAGTTACTAGTAATCATTTACAACCCTTAATTATATATTAAGTTATTGAAATTATATTTGTGCACGAAACTTTCGAAATAAACGTTCCATTTATTTATTTTTAGTGTTCTTCTATTTTTTGGGGAATTTTTTTTCTCTTTCTCTCTCTTCTCTATTCTTGAAAAGAATTTCGTTGAATCGTAAGCTCATTTATTATCTTGAATTGAAGGGAAACTAATTCAACGTTACGTTGAGTATATTCATTCATTCATTCATTCATTCATTCATTCATTCATTCATTTATTCATTCATTTATTCTTTCGTTCATTTGTTCACGTATGTGAATTTTATTTCTCGTCCAGTTGGAAAATTTGTTAAAATCTAATCAAATTTTTTTTTTTTTTTACCAAGTTAACAAAATATTTCAAATTTTCTTTTCTGTTCTATTCAAAAAATAATTTGAAACTTTTTTGATATAATATTTCGTATTTTTTTATTCGATACGATTTTTCATTAGTACTTTTGTTAAATTAATTTCTCTTCTTTTATTTTTTCTTCTTCTTCTTTCTTTTTTCTTATTTCAATCTAAATTAATTTTACTAAATTAAACAAGACTGCAAAGTAGAAAAAGAAAAAGAAAAAGAAGAAGAAGAAGAAGAAGTAGTAGAAAATAGAGGTAGAAGTATAAGAAAAGAAAATTCATTGTGTTCTATGATTAATTTCTCTAAATTCATTTTCCATTCATTCTCGTTCATGTTTTCTCGTTCAAAAATATGTTCTTTTCTCCATTGTATTGAAATAATTAATAAAAAAAAAAAAAAAAATAACAAATAATAATTAACATCATTTCTTTTTCATTAAACAAAACAAACTTTATATCCAAATAACGAGTTCTTAAAAATTGTTAAATATTTATAAGACAGACAACAACAAATATGGTGAGTTCACATAATAGCTCCTAGTACCGGACACTCATATTATCTCAAAAAATGATAACGTAAACCATCCAAAAATGGGTGAAACGGATGCGGGGGGCCGTAGTGGTACAGGGTCTTAAGACCCAGTTTATCAGTGACGCTCAAGGCAACATCGGAAGAGGTCGATTTCGATTTTTGACGAAATAACACTGTGTCACCTAAGATTCAGGTTCAATGTTACAGCTAAACTTCTGTGTCTGAAGTTTTTATGATATTTGTTAATTGGTGGACTCAAGAAACATGTGCAGACATTCCTAAATGTTTAGGTGTCTGAATATATATATTCAATGTCGGATTTTTGAAAAATTTCTGGTGCTAGTTGTTCGAAGTGAAATCTGTCCGATACTAGGTTGCCACTTGCAACGATTGTATTTTTTTTACAGCAAAGTTTAATTCTTATTTTTTTAATTATGTTTATTGCAGAAGTTGTATTTTTGTGAATTGATGTTGATTCTGTAGTTTGTTGATTTCACTAATTATTTAATAAAGTTACATTTTTCGATATAGTTTTTATTTTATATCCGAAAAATCTTAGTATCTGCCACTAGGCGACTTTCCCCCTAATTAATTCGTACGTAACGTTTTAATTTGTATTTGTTCTTGTATTGCATATATCTGCACGTTTTTTTTTTATTTTTATTTTTCGTGGTTACTTCAGGAACTTAATAGAGAAGTACATGAAGAAGAAATAATATGGTAGTAGTATTCTTGACATAGAAAACGTTAAATCGTTTTGTAACTATAATAGGAAAAATGTTCGTAGGTACGTACGTACGTACGTACGAATAAACGAATAAATGTACGATAAAACACGTTTCACTTTCTACGACGATAGGTACATTTTTCTAGGTATATGCAAGCCGCATGTATGCACGCATGCACGCACTTGGAGAAAGTACACGTGCTATATATATATAAACGTGTTAGTATATATGTTAGTATACGTGTTAGAATATACATGCTATGTATATATGTATGTTTGATTTTATTAGTATTGGTAAACGTTCTCTGGTAAAAGCTTACGTATATACTATACTGTATATACAGTATATACTATAGTGTACTATAGTAAACGCTTATGTTCGATAATATCGTAGCGTTTCGAGATCTATCGAATGGAACGGAGCTCGTTTTTTTATCACGTTTCAGGATCTATTCGATTTATCGTAATTCTACAAACGGGGATTCTCTCACTTACGCGTTTTGTTGGAAAGTTATCGATTTTCTTTTTTGGTTTCCTTTTTTTCAATTGAAAATATAACATATATATATATAGAAAAAGTAAAATGGTTTATAAAAAAAAACATTCTTTTATTTTTAATATCTTTGTTATAAATAATAATCACACGTTACGCGTAAATAAAATTGACACATTTGTTCGTAAAAAATATAAAATGGTTTTTTTTATTTTTTATAATTCTATATTCTGTTTAGTTTATTTTTTATTTTTACGTGTGATCTTAAAAACAAATATTATACAAAAAATCAAACTCGTTAAAATGATTTATAGAATAAAATAAAACAATTATACAAAAAATATAATCTTTTCAAATATACAAACTTATAAATCGTGTGACTATTCGCGTGATTTCACACATACGGGATTAGTATATATATTAATCTAATTTAAGTAATAAATAAATATACTATTATATTAGTATATAATACAGTCTATTTAGTATATGTATTATAACTAAAATATGTGCTAAACTAATCTAACTAATATAGAAATAATATATACTAGTATAGGTGTACTAGTATAGATAGGTATATATAATATACAGTAATCTAATCTAACTAATAAATAAATAAATTATTATATTAGTATAAAATAAAATATATATTTAGTATATAAATTATAACAAAAATATGTACTAAACTAATCTCACTAATAAATAAATAATATATACTAGTATAGATGTACTAGTATAAATATACTAGTATATATATAATATACACTAATCTAATCTAACTATTAAATAAATAAACTATTATATTGGTATATAATATAGTATATTTAGTATATATATTATAAC
>NW_015148992.1:579253-591656 GCF_001465965.1 Polistes dominula | reverse complement strand
AAATGTACGTTCGCAAAGTCATCATTTTATTTCACATATGACAGTTTTTCCTCTTTCCTGTCTTCTGTTTGGTCAATCGAGTACCCTTTTTCTCCCAGTCTTATCGTGAAACGCGTGACACTTGATTCTACGATAAAGATAAAATTTTTCCCTTTTTTTTTTTATTTTTTTCCTCTAATCTTCCCCTACTCCTAACTGCTCTTCTCGTTTCTTTTTTCCTTTTTCTTTCTCTACCTTTTTTATGTCTCTTTCTAGGGTAAATGTCGAGCTAGTAGAAGAAGATGAAGAACAATGGACAGTTTTATCAGAACAGGTTTTTTCTCTTTGATCTTGTCTTTTTTTTTTTTTTTTTCAATGGCAGACTTCATCGAGCCTTTCATGTCAATAATAATACTCTTTTTGACGAAAGAAAGAAGAATATGTGCGTTTTATAGTTCTTGCATATATATTTTTTTCCAACCCTAACACAACACAACACCCAACAACACCCAACAACAAAACGTATGCACATAATTCCAGAAGATCATGCAACTTTGATATTTGAACTAAGAATATATCGTATAAATAATCTTATTTGAAAAAAAAAAAATAATCAAAATATCGTTTCATAGTTTAATTATTTTAAATATTTTTTTTTTTATTTTTTTTTACACAAAAAACAAAAATTAAATAGAAATAATAAATAAAAAAAACAAGGTGAGATGTTTGTATGTCTTTTTATATATTATTTATTATATATCTTTTAATATTTAATATAATATATATTTATATATTTTAATAATATATTATTTATTATATATTATTATATAATTAATATATATATAATTTTTATATAATTTTTCAATAATTAAATATGATATATTTAATATTTAATTATATTTATATAATCTTATATATTAATGTGGGACGAACGCCTCCATGCCAAACTTGTTAAGCATTCGTGGAAGGGAACTAGTCGGTGGGCCCTGGATAGCTCAATTGGTTAAAAAGAGCAGTCGCCCGGAAAGCGAAAGATCCGTGGTTCGAGTCCCGGTCCAGTCAGTCCAGCGGTTCAGTTTTTTTTCACGAATCTTACATTAATATAAATTTAAAAAAAATTATTTGTATAATTTAATATGTTATATTTATTATATTATATTATACTGTGCTTACTATATACCTTTTAATATTTAATATAATATATTTATATATTATACCGTTTAATATATTATTAATTATATAATATGTTATTATAATATAATTATAATATAATTTGTTATATCAAAATATAATATATATATATTTATTATAGAATATTATATAATATATTATTATATAATTAACATATATATATATATATTTATTATAATATATATAAATATATATATTTATATTTATTATTCAATTACAAAATAATAAAATATAATATATTAAATATTTAATTATATTTATATAATTTAATATATTATATATCTTATTTAGATATTAATATAATAAATTATATACTAATGTTTATTATTTATTAAGTATAATATTAAGTAATATAGTAATATAGTAACATTGTAATATATTGTAGTAAAGAATAATATATATATATATATATATATATATATATATATATATATATTATTTATTAAATATAATAATATTATTATGTAAATAATTAATTAATATATTAACTATGTGCGTGTGTGTGATCGTTTATTAAGGTTAATTCAATTTACAATCCACGTAATATATTATTATATCCTTTTCTTATTATTTTTCATTCCAATTATTATATCCAACACTTGTATGTTTGATCATTTATTTTATTATTATTCTTTTTTTTTTTTTTTTTAATCAAAGTTTTTACGCGTTATTTTCATTATTTTCTGGGAAATAAACTTAAGAAGTTTCATCTTCCTCTCTCTTTCTTTCTCTTGTTCTCTCTCTCTCTCTCTCTCTCTCTTTCTTTCTCTGTCTCTTCTCTCTTACATTAGTATTTTATATTCATTGCTATTCTTGGGAATTGTGTGTATATATCTTTCTCATTCTTTTCGTAATTTTCTTTTTCTTCTTTTTCATTTTTTTTTTCTTCTTTTTCTTTTTCTTCTTTTATCTTTGTATTATCATCATCCTTATAATTATCTGACAGAGTAATTATTATTTTTTATTTGCACTATCTCACTGCTTTCCTTTCTCTATTATTTTTATTATTATTTTTATCTGTTAGAAATAAATCGTTTGTATTCTCTTGTATTTTTTTTTTTTTGTTATTTTTTTATTATTTGTCCTTTTGTCTTTTGACACGTTTCATTAGCCAATAATTTTATCTCTCTTCTACGATTCCTCATTTTTTTATTTTACTTTTATTTTTATTTTCGTTGCTTCTTCGTCTGGGTTTTTTATTTGTTTATTTCTTTTAATTATCATTATTATTATTCCTTTTTTTCTCTTTACTCTTACGATTATTATCCGCTTGCATAATCGATTAATTTTATTTTCACACTTGACGTTTGTCTCCCTCTCTCTCTCTCTCTCTCTCTCTCTTTCTCGCAGAATAAAATTTTACTGCTAAGAAATCATGTGTACATATATATTTATTTATATTTCTGTGTTTCATTTTATTTATTTATTTGTATTTTTTTTTTACTTTGATGCAAAATAGTCCCCCTAAACTTGTGGATTTTGTGAGTGGGGTGTCTTACCTGAGCTCGAGTTACAAAATTTTTCAGACAACACTTCTTCTTTTTCTTTTTTTTATTTGTTTATTTTTATCGTTGAAACGATTCGCTACGCATGATCAACAGGAAAAAAAAAGGAAATAAAAAGAAGAAACAAAAAGGAATAATAACCGTGCAAGCTAGGAGAAGTGGGGGGGAACCGAACGGTTAAATAGATAGAAAACGAAGTGGAAAATTAGTTTCTCTCTATCCAGGAAATCCGATTGTTACCTTCGCCCCCCTCATGCTGTATTTAAAGCCATTCGCAAGTTTTCTTTTTTTTTTTTCATTTTTAAATTGGCCCAACCAGTGTCGTCGCCTTCCGCAAAATTCCGCAACGGAACCACCGTTCCGGATGAATCGCAAATTGCCTTTTTTTTTCTTCTAATAACCATCACCAAGGGTGGTGGAACAAGTTGGGGCAGTTGGGAAAAGGGATATAGGGATGGAAGGGTTTTTATATGGGGGAACACTTCAGAAATATAAAACGCATTATATGCGAGTTTAATGAAGTTAATCGTCAGTTTTGGTGTTTTCCTTCCTTCATTCGTTCTATCTTTCCAATTTTTTTTTTCAAGTATTTTAATATATAGGGTGTTCCATATAATAACTTTTCACGATTTTATATATTTCTTTATTTAGGAATTATTTTATTTATTTATTTATTTTTAATTAATATCTTCATTTATTTCTAATAATATAAATTCTATAATAAAATAAATATATGTATGGTATTAATAACCAATTATATATGGTTACAATACTATATGGTATAAATATGGTATTAATACTAATATTGTATTAATATATTATTATTATATAATATTATAATGTTATAATATGGTATAAATACCATTTATATATGGTATTAATATATGGTATATATATATATATATATATAAATATTATAACCAAATATCAAATTATATATTATATATATTTTATTTATATTATAACCCTATTAATTAAAATATTATTTATTTATATTATAACCCTAATAAATAAACCTAATATACTAATAATATAAACCTAAATATCAAATTAAATTTTAATATATTTAATATATAATCGTAGTATTATATATTATTCCGTAGTAATTATATATATATTATTAATATAATTAATATAAATATAATTAATATAAATAAAATAATATAAATAATATATTATATATTGTAATATATATTTACCTATGATTGTTCTTAAATATTACCGCAAAAATATTTGCCATTAATTTTAATTTTTTTTTGTTCTATTTAAAATATTAAAAAATTGTGCGATAAACCGAACAACGCATAAGAGAAAATGCAACCCAAAAGGGAAGAAGACACGTTTATTGGAAATTTTATTGACGCACGCGTCGATTTTTAATTAAAATATCATTTTATGATTTTATTAACGCTTTGACGCTTTGATTAACAAAATGACTGAGATGAAATAATTTCAAAAAAAATAAAAAAATAAAAATAGATATCTTTTTATAGCACGGTATTTAAACGAAAATACAACCCAAATACTTTTAATTCCTTCTCTTATTATATACATCTATACATATATACCTATTTTTATTTTTTCTTTAATTATATATACATTTATCTTTTCTTTTTTTTTTTTAATCCACGTAATAAAAACTCGTTTTAGAATTTTTTTCTTTTTCTTTCTTACTCTCGTCTCGTTTTCTTTTTTTCTTCATCATACATATGGTTTACCTTTATATTTTCTCTTTACAATGAAACTACCGTGTAATCGTAATCAGTATTTTTTCTCGTGGTCATGTAAAAATGCAACCTATTGCACTTTTCATTCCTCTCTCTCTCTTTCTCTCTCACTCTCACTCTCTTTTTTTTTTATTTCATAAACATTACGTAAACATTGCATATCCTTTCTTCTTTCTACAAAATTAAAATTTCGAAAGCAACGTAAAATGTCAACACCAATAAGAGAAGGTCAAACCCATAAGAGAGAAGTGAATTCACACAAGTGAAAATTAGAAGAAACAGTGAGGGGTCTAAAAGGGGACAAAAGTGAGGTGGTTGAATGTAAAAGGAGGTGGGAGGAAGAGGAGGAGGAGGTGGATTTCGTACGACCGAGTGTTGAGATCACCGACTTGTGTGAGAAAAGGGCTCGAAGAAGAGGCGAAATTAAATTGAAATTTACTAATGATGATAGGGGTGGCTTGGGGGAGGATAGTAGGAGGAAGGGTTTGAGCTTTTTTACACCCCACCCCCACCCCAATCCTGTAATTAACATAGCTCGTGCTTCCTGCTTCGTCGGGCGAGAAAGAATGGGGTGCCGACGAATTGAAAGAGCGTGGAACTACAGAAAGAGAGAAAGAGAGAAAGAGAGAGAGGGCTGAAAAGTGGGGGATGCTTGGAGAAGAAAATAGACGCAAAGTTTTGTTAACGCGGTTTTCACCCCACCTACCATCCCCACCCTTCATCCTCCCATCGCCGACGCCAACGAATGAATTTATGCACCGAAAACAACGGCTCGTCGTACACCACCAATTAAAACGCAAAAAGAGGAAGAAATAAAAGATAAAAAAGTATCTGTGTGTGTGTGTGTGTGTGTGTGTAAAAGAGAGAGAGAGAGAGAGAGAAAGAGAAATAAAATAAAAAAAAAAAATAAAAAAAAAGGTTTAACTCGTGGCATAGTTTTGTACACCTTTTCACCCACATTGTTTTTGTTTCTTATTGCGATATTAAATATTAGATAAAAATTAGATGCTAATAATTGTTGGACCACCCTGTATATACATGCATATGTTTATATATGTCTGTGTGTGTATGTGTGTGTGCATGTGCAGAATGATTTCAATCCCCTCACACCCCTTATAATAATTCAAAAGTAGACGAGATGTTTTAATTTGTTTTTTTATTTTATTTTTTTTTTTATTGTTGTTAATTTTGTTTATTCTATTCGTTGGTTTATTCTTTGTATTTGGTTTTTTTATTTTCATTTTTCGCCGTTTAAAAAAAAAAAAACCTTGCGAATCGATTTTCTTTGAAAATGATATTGCGATTGGCAATTTTTACAAAAAGGACATGTATATACAAAATACAATACAACCGAATACAATACAATAGACAACATTCGAGTTTCCTGTTTCATCAGACCTACCAAATATAATTCGACTGGTTCATGTTGCAAAGTTTACATTGGATCGCGTTTTATCGACCATAATAAAAGAGAGAATCTCAAATATATATATAGTTGAATATTTTCTTTTTAACGTGACACGCACAAACACATATATAAAAAAAGAATTCGTATATATATATATATATATAATTTTACATGTTACAAAACATATAGAAAATATGTGACAAAATTCAATGAACAAGTTTTTTTTTCTTTTTTTGACAAAAACTATATTAAACCTTTTAATCTGTTATGAACGCATATATGCGTCCAATGAAAGCCATCTACGTATGGAATATGAACTTATATATATCTATGTGCGTTTATTAATTTTTTTTTGGCTACTTCCATCTCGTTTGACAATCTTTATTTCCTGTTCTTTTTTATTCTTTTTCTTGTTTTTTTTTTTTTTTTGTTATTCAATCTACATAGTTGAAATTATTAAATAAAAGAACAAGCAATTACAAAAAAAACTGTATATTCCTCATTCACGTGAATTGTTTTGCAGTGTGTGTTAGTATCCATCATCCATCAAGAACGATTTAAACAACTCGTTTCTTCTTTTTTTATTTTTATTTAAAGTACGTCAATTAAAACCTAACTTGTCAATAATAAATTTCTTTTTTTATTTTTATTCTTTTTTGCAACGTCGTGTAAACATTTCAAATGAAATAACTTAATATTCTCCAGATTTTCAATGTGTAAAATTCGACACAAAGGGATTAATGGAATTAATTTGTTTTAACGTGAAACTTTTTCTTCTTTTTTTTTTTTTCATTTCATTTAACAAAATTATTATCTACGATGGACAAGTTAAAAGTGTCTTTTAATCGTAATTAATGAATTTATTTGACTAAAAATGAGTGAGATAGAGATAGAGAGAGAGAAAGAGAGAGAGATGGGGGTAGTTACTCCCCATTACAATCCTTTTGCCGCTTATAACGAGCTATGGTAGAAAATCCGGATCATAATCGCGAGCGGATTCTCGCGTGTTTACCGTTTGTACACTTTCCTACCTGCTTTGTTGCAAAATATTCCTAAAATCCTCCCCTCCACTCTACCCTTCCCCCCTCCCTCATCCTCTTCCCCTTCTGCTATTTCTCTACTGCAAACGCAGCCATTAAAATTGAGCCGTTGTGGAAAGAGTGAAAGAGAGAGAGAGAGAGTTTAGTGATTGGTGGAATGAGATGTGTAAGAGTGGGGGAGATTGTTGAAGGGAAGGAGAAAAGAGGAAGGGAAGGGGAAAGGGCTGACGTTCGAGGCTTTTCGATTTTATCTCGTAAATCATTGAAATTTCTCTCCTCTACGAAAATCCCGATTCGTATCTTTTCCCCTACTCTTCTATTCATGAAAATAACAAATATATTTATATATATATATATAGTATATAGTATATACATATATATAGTAGAAGGATTTTAAAATATTTATGAATAGTAGATGCTCTTTCTATCTTTTTCTCTGTGTGTGTGTGTGTGTGTATTCATACAATATCAACAATTATTTTTTTTTATAATAAATTTATTTAACACATTTTTTTTATTTCTTGCCACTTTTCCATATTTATTATACTTTATTTGTTATATTATTATTATTATATTTATTATTATTTTATTAGTGTCTATAAATTAATTACAATATTGCTATAATTAATATTGAATTTATATTATGTTTATATTATTATTTTTATGTATTTTTATATATTTGTATTATTATATAATATAATTATAATATAATATATTTTATAATATATTTAATTTATATATTTATATTTAATATATATTAAATATAAATATAATTATTTTTATTAAATAAAATTATTTAATATAAATTAATATTTAATTTAGNATGCACTAGTATAGATGTACTAGTATAGATATACTAGTATAGATATACTAGTATATATATAATATACAATAATCTAATCTAACTATTAAATACATAAACTATTATATTAGTATATAATATAGTATATTTAGTATATATATATTATAACTAATATATATACTAAACTAATCTAACTATTAAATAAATAATACATACTAGTTTAATTTTGTTCTAAAATATTTTTATTTGTAGTTAATAGTATTTTTTTTTTTACTATATATATAATAATATATATATATGTATATATATATATATATATAGATACTATTAACTACAAATAAAAATATTTTAGAACAAAATTACATCAAATTCTTACAGAGTCTTACTCTGTATCATCAACTTTATAAATTTATTCGCAATTTTTGAAGAAAAAACAAAAACAAAATATCGATTGACAAAAATACTTTGAATCATAAAACAAAAAACAAAAAAGAAATAAACGAACGAAAGATCGAGCGATAAAGTTATAATTTTTTGTGATCCTTTTTTTCCACTTTTAATTTTGTTTTAATATTCAAGATCAATGTGATAAATCAGCCAAGTTGGGAAGAGTGAGGAGTATGGGGTAGCTTTTAGAATAGCACCATAACGTTTAACATCTTCGCGAAGCGTAAACTACTCGCTCTTAAAAAAGAAAAAAATGAATCTTTTTTTCAATCGGGGGACCGGGTGGTGGTGGGGGGGGTGATGGTATCACCGTGTGTTAAAAAAAAGAAATAAAAATTCGACGCGTTTGGCGGAAAGCAGCAAGTGAGAGGCACCTATTTGCTCATACACACCAGGTAGTATTTACTTGACGAGATTTTCGCACGAAGTTTCTTTCTTTACGTTCACCGATGCATATGCTAGAAAGAAAAAGAGAGAGAGAGAGAGAGAGGAAAAAAAAAGAAAAATTGTAAGTTTGTGTGTGTGTGAGTGAGAGAGAAAGAGAGAGGAAAGAAATTTTTATCCCAGCGTGTAAAAGGAAAAGCTTTTTCTACGTTGCTAGAGAGCTAACGTTAGGTATATTTTTTTGCCCAGCTTTTATAGAAGAAATTCGTGCGAAACGAAGTGGAGATGGGTGAGAGATGGTTGGATGGATGGTTGGATGGATGGTTGGATGGATGGATGGATGGATGGATGGATGGATGGATGGATGGATGGATGGATGGATGGATGGATGGATGGATGGATGGATGGATGGATGGATGGATGAATATCTGACGGTCGCTTCTTCTACCATCGCACAACTATACCACCACCTATACCTACTGTTAGTATATACTATATATATACTATATATATATATATAAAAAAAAAGGAAATCACATAAATCCGACGCATAGTTGGACCCGTTGAATTTAATACAACCAAAATTTGCCGTTCTCGCGAATGTAATAAAAAAAAAAAAAAAAACAAAAGGATAGAAAAAAAAGGGTTCAGCCTTGATACACCTCTATGCTAATTGATTTTCTATTTGAATACTTTCTATCCCTTTTTTCTTTCTTGTTTTTTTTTTCATTTTCTTTTCTTTCCTCTTCAACGATTTTAACTTCATTTAATTTGTCTCTTGTTGTATATATATGTATAAAAACAAACAGATGTTAATATATATCAATTTTTGTATTGCTAATATTAAGATTTATTATTTTGAGGTTATCTAAGTCCTTAGGTTCAGAATTCGACAGATGGCACTGTATTACAATTCGATTATTTTGCTATATTCACATCATACCTTTTTTCAGGTTTATGTGTGACATAACTAACCTTACTTTTTATATTTTTTACTGTATTATTATTTACTTTATGTTGTTTTATGTCTAATTTGAATTCCCATAAATTATTAGTGAATATTAATTGGACAAATTTGGTATTTTTTATTTCTACTTTACAGATTTATTATTTAGAAGTTATCTAGGTGTCTAGGTATTGTAAGTTTTCAACAGATGGCACTGTATTACAATTCAATTATGTTGCTATATTCACGTATAACATAACTAACCTTACTTTTTATATTTTTTATGTATTCCGTTAACAATTGTGATATTTTGTGTGTTGTTACAATTTATTAAATAGTTTAGAATAATATTAAATAATTAGTATAATATATTATGCTGTATAATAATATAATGTAGTATAATATATACGTTAATTAATACTATAAATCTTTAAATTAATTTAAATATTTATTATTTCGAAGTTATCTAAGTTCCTAGTTTTTATCAGCATTCGATAGATGGCATTGTATTACAATTCAATTATTTTCAGATTCACATATGACACAACTTGCATAAAATGCTCAAGAAACAGTATAAAAAGTTATTATAGATATATAATATATTTTTATTACACGATGAATGATATATAACGTTCCTATAATTATACCATTTGTCTGAAAAGTCAAAATTTAAAAATAAAATTACTTTATCGGGTCATTTCACGGCATATTATTTTTAATTAAACACAATTATAATTTAATGTATATTTTAACAGATGTTGTTAAAAATAAATCAGTCTGGTAGTTGTTTTAAATTTATTTTAAATTCTATTAAATCTTTTAAATGTAATTGTCTTAAAATATCTTCAATCAAAAGATTAATGTATGACTTAAATCATTTTCATAATTATGATCACATATATACATATATACACACGTGTGTGTTAAAATTATACATTAAATGTAAAATAAAGAAGAAAAATAGAAAAAAAAATAATAAAAAGTTAATATCGTTTTCCATAACACTTGTAGATAAGAATTCTTGTTTAAAAAAATAATACGAACTTTGAAAAATTGACTTTCATTACGTCGTAATACTAACAATAATAATAGTTACAGTATTATATATATACATGTGTGTGTGTATGTATATATATAATGTATTTATACACGTCTTCATGCTAAGTAGTAGTAAAACAAGAATTAAAAAAAAATATAGATAAAAAGGGGTGTTTCCATTACAAAGGCATCTACCTACCAACCTACGAACCCTACAAACCCTACCAACCTTACACCAACCTGCCGTTTCGCGATGCGTGACAATCGCCGGTGTTTCCTACATTTTTGCTTCAACTCGTGCGACGTTTCAACGAAATTAATGACCCATCTACCTTCCCTTGTCTCCTTGCCCCTCCCTCCCTCATCTCATCCTATTTCTCTCTCTCAATTTTCATCCTCCTCTCTCTCTCTCAATTTTCATCCTCCTCTCTCTCTCTCTCTCTCTCTCTCTCTCTCTCGTTTGCACGTTCATAGGGTCATTAATTTTCTTCTAGCGGGAGCTAAGGCGAAATAAAAGCTCGGTGATACCGGATAGCAATTAAAAGGGTACCCGCTATATTCCACTACCTCTCTCTCTCTCCTTCTCTCTCTCTCTCTCTCTCTCTCTTACCCTTCTCTCATTCGTCCTCCTCCGTATCCTCCTCCTCCCTCTCCTCCTCCTTTGCTATTTTCTCATCGTTCTTCTTCGGGGTACTGCTTCCGTCCATTCTTTTCATTCTTCCTGTACTGTTTATACGTTAGACCCATCTCCCTACTTTTTATTATCTTGCAAGAAGGAATAGGAATATTTTGAGGATTTTTTTTTTTTTTTTTGAGCAACGAATAAATAAAACTGTGACGAACATTATTCGTTTATATTCGTAAAAAAGAATTTTATTATTGTACATAGGATTGTGTTGGTATACGAATAAATGTGCATTATATATATATATATAATAAAACTGCAGTAACGTGTGGCCAGGGCTAATTAATTTTGTAGTAAATTATATAAAAAAATACAAAATAATAGTAAAATTGTATTGAAATACAATAAAATACTAATATGTGAAATATATATGAAAAGGAAGGTTAATTGTGTTGTATGTAAACCTGAAAAAAACGTGAAGTAATTGAATTGCAATGCAATGCCATCTATCAGAATGCTGACCGAACTTAAGGTCTTTGATAACCTCTAAATAATAAATATTTAAATTAGCAGTAAAAAATAAAACGTAATCGGTGATAAAAACTATTCTATATTCCAAATTAGGAAAAATTTATACAAAAAAAAAACTGAAAATAATTTCATCAAAAACACCAATCATCATGGGTCGTTAAAAAATAATTTTTAAACCAACAATGTGACACTAAATATTAATATACAGGGTGATTCTTGGAACGGGTAATAACTAATTGTATTATTAATTATTAAAGTAAATTGTTAAAGTTAAAATATATATGTAGAAAAATTGTGATTTAATTATTAAATATTTTATTTCAATGTACTATTGGGATCTCTAGCAGTTGAATACGCTAACTGGCGGCTAAACTCAAAATTAGAGTAGATAGGTCGAATTGCTACACCACGTGGGATCTCTAGCACTTGAATACGCTAACTGGTGGCTAAATTCAAAATTAGAGTAGATAGGTCGAATTGCTACGCCACGTGGGATCTCTAGCACTTGAATACGCTAACTGGTGACTAAATTCAAAATTAGAGTAGATAGGTCGAGTTTTGCTACGTCACGCCCTCTGCCAGAGATCACAATATATATAAATTCAGTGTCACAATGTTTGTCCACTAATAATTCAGAAATTACTGAACCGATTTTAATGAAATTTTCTTTATAAATATTTAAAATATAATCCTATTATAACCCTTGTTAAATATTTTAAACGTACTATTATAAAAAATTATCTTCATTTTACTAATAGTTATTATGTAACATATATATAT
>NW_015148992.1:540591-553849 GCF_001465965.1 Polistes dominula | reverse complement strand
TAAGATATTTTATAACTTAACGATACGTGATATTAATTTATTATTATATTTTACTAATATTCTTAAAACGTAACAATAAGTTTAAATTATATAATATTGAATTTTTAATACTTGACCAATTTACTTGTTTGTATGTATTCATAATGAAGGTTTATTACGTAACCTTTTTATTTTCTTCCCTCTCTCTCTTTCTCTCTCTCTCTCTCTGTCGCTCTATCTATCTATCTTTACAAAACTTTATTATCATTATTATTATTATTATACGATAATATTAAATTCTTGCCTGTACTTAAAGTGTTTATAAAGTTCATTATCGATGGTAATATTTTCAATCTGTATTCTTCACGTTATTAAAATAAGAAGAAAATATATTGAAAGTAATATTATTTTATCTTTCTCTCTTTCTCTCTCTTTCTTTCTCTTCTATTTTCTCGTGAGAAAAGATCGATCGAATCGTGACAAGGTACACATATATACATATATAAAATACATACATACAATCTTATGCAGATCGTAGAAGGAAATCCTCAGCACTGCTCTGCTTCTTCTCTTCTCTTCTCTTCTCTTCACTTCTCTTCTCTTCACTTCTCTTCTCAAGTTCGATAGATGCAACAACACTTCTATAAGGAAACTTTATATTTTACTATACAACACAAGAATGCTATCTTCTTTCTTTCTTTCTCTCTCTCTCTCTCTCTCTCTTTCAGTCTTTCGATCGTTCCTCGTTTCCCATCTCTTTCATCTTCTTTTTCTTTTTCAGCAAAGACTACTACTACTACTACTACGATTACTGTACACACTATTACTCGTTCGCAAAAAGCTTTCACGAGCCAGCAAGATGACGCGTGTATAGCACACGTAACGTGTATGCATGCTTTTTAATTTTTTTTTATTTTTTTATTTTTTTTTTTTTTTATTGAAAAATGAATCTTCTCTACAATCTTCTTCCCATCCTCACTATTTTCTTTGTATCTATCCATCCCGAATCTTTTCTTTTTTCCTATGATTAACACTTGATTTACGAATATTTGTTGTTCATTATATTTTGATTTTTAAAACATTTTGTTAGTAGACGAAAGGAATTAATTTATTTTTGTATATTTTATTAGAGTATTAAGAAATTAATAATATATTGTTTTTTAAATAATGTAAAAATATTTAGTGTCACATAGTTGGTTTCCAATGAAGTTCAAAACTAACTTAACAAATTTTTGTTATTTTGTGTGTTTTTTTTTTTCAACTTAGAATATAGGAATTCGAAAAGATTTATTATATTTACGTGTATGGTAAAATTACTTATATATTTTTATAAAAAATAATATTTAAGTTGTATTTATATATAAAAATATTCAGTTTTACCTAGTTGGTGTCCAATGAAGTTCAAAACTAACCTAACTAATTTTTGTATGTGTTTTTTTTCAACTTAGAATATAGGAATCCGAAAAGAATTATTATATTTACGTGTATGGTAAAATTACTAATATATTTTTATAAAAAATAATATTTAAGTTGTATATATATAAAAATATTTAGTGTCACATAGTTGGATTCCAATGAAGTTCAAAACTAACTTAACAAATTTTTGTTATTTAGTGTGTTTTTTTTTCAACTTACAATATAGGAATTCGAAAGGAATTAATATATTTATATGTATTTTAAAATTACTAATATATTTTTATAAAAAATAATATTTAAGTTGTATTTATATATAAAAATATTTAGTTTCACATAGTTGGTTTCCAATGAAGTTCAAAACTAACTTAACAAATTTTTGTTATTTTGTATATGTGTTCTTTTTCAACTTAGAATATAGAAATTGTTCTTATCAAGATTTAACTTTTATTTTTTATCACTAATTTTATGATTTATTTATTTAGAGGTTATCTAAGTCCCTAAGTTCTATAAAATTTCAATAGATGGTGTTTTAATACAATTCAATTACTCTTCACGTTTTTTTTTCAGATTTACATACAACAAAATTAACCTCACTTTATATATGTTTTCTTCTACTATTATTTTATACACGAAATACAACAAAATTTGAAATGACTTAATAAATCTACTGTTAAAAAAGTATTTCAACTACTTAAACGTGAAAGTATGCTGGACTACTAAATTTTCCAAACGCTATCGTTTATTTTCCTTTTTCTTCTTTTTTTTTTTCTCTGACAAATTGGAAAAGTGTAGAACAAAGTTAAAGCAAAGGACACATAAGGGGATGGGTTATGGTTGTTAAGTAGCAATGCACGGATGGGTGATGGCCGATGGACGATGATACTTGGAAAGAAAGGACAAGTTTTACTCGGTAGTAGTAATCTTGAGATTTTAGAAAGATCGTCTCGGTTAATGAAGTTGCAAATCGAACAAGAGCTCGAACAAGAAAAAGACTTAAGCAATTTTCCATCTCTTTCCCTTCCTCTCTCATCTCCTACCCCATCCATCCCTTTAAAAAGTTCAGCCAGAAGAGATGGGTACGAAAGTTTGTACTATGTGCTGCTATGTCTCGTGTACCTTTTATATATATATATATATATATATATATATTTTTTTTACCACCCTTTATTACCGAATACATTATTCGAATCTTTTTTACTTTTTCTTCGAAACATGGTTTCTACCAACACGAAATTACCATGAGATTTTAACACTAGATTTATGGTTATTTTGTTCATTACTTTTTTTTTCATGATATACAAACATTGTTTAAATGAAGGGTTAAGTAGTTGTAATATTTACGTATATTTGGTTACATAATTAAAAATCAAAAGATATTTTAACAAAAATTATTATTCAATTTTATATACAATATGTTTAATAAAATATTAATCAAATTTTTATAATAAATTAAATTAGCTTAGTACGTAAATGTAATGCTAATAATTCTCTTTTAAATTTGTTTAATATCAAAATTAATATTCTACTTCATATTCCAATAATATATATATATATATTTTTTTTCTAATAGAAATTTATTTTGTATTAATCAAATATATGTTTTATTATATTTGTATTTGATTTTTTAATGATGCATGTAATCTTAATATATATAAATTACGTGTCACGTTGTTTGTTCGCAATGAACTCCTAAACTACTGAACCGATTTTAATAAAATTTTGCACATTGTATGCAGTTTCATCCAACTTGAAAGATAGGATAGTTTATATCTCAATTTATTGCAAATTATTTGTTTATTAACAAAGAGTCATGATTATCTCTATTAGTTCGATAAGATTCTAACAGATATATATACATATATAAAATAAATAGGGCAAATCATTCTGATTGGATTAAAAGTAATTGTTAACTTATTTATAATATTGATTTTTTGTTAAAAATTCATATATATATATGTATATATGTTCAATTGATAGTTGCAAGAATAGCTTCTCCACTTTCACAGATAACTCGAGTTCAGTAAATGTATGCACCTCTATTACGTAATCCCCCAGTCCCCCTATTGAACAACCTGAACCTTTCTCCTATGAGAATATTCACGGTCGTTTCTTCGATTTTCAACTAGTATGACGAAGCTTTTGATGGGTACCAGAATATAACTCAAGAATACCAAAGCACTTAACTGTGGTCCTTCTTGTCATATCTTAAAACGTATGCACACAAGTGTTGTTACTACCACTACATGTATATATATATATATGTATATATGTATATAAGCGTTAGGAGAAAAGCATCCATGTTGTCGTCGCATCTTCTTCTTCCTCCTCCATTTCCTCCACTTTTTCCTCCTCTTCCTCTCTTCTTTATATTACTTTGCTAGAGAGAAAGAAAAATGAGTTCGAGGCGTATCGTCGAGTAAAGAAGAAGAAGAAGAAGAAGAAGAAGAAGAAGAAGAAGAAGAAGAAGAAGAAGAAGAAGAAGAAGAAGAAGAAGAAGGAGGATGGATGAGTTAGATCAATTTTTCATACTACGAGCTTATATTCGCTAGGCCAACATTCACCTACTCTTATGACACATTTCTTCTCAAATGGCTCATACATTTGCCCAATTTTTTTTTCTTCTTCTTATTCGTTAAAATCTTTTTTTACTTTTAAATTGAATTCAGATGATTTTAATTTTCATTTTTAATCATGTTACTTTAAACATCGATTATGCAACACATTAACAAAACCCCCCTAAACGTTGTTGGCTGTTCCAATGGTCGTGATAAAACTTGACAAAAAAAATTTGTCGGCAGATATCACAGGGTTAGGGTTAGGGGAAATGGTGGGGTGCTGAGAATGGTAAGGGTTCGGGGGTTTAAAGTCAGTCGATCATAAATTTGCCGAAGCTGCTGTATCTGCAAAAGTCGAGAATCCACTGGCCTCGGGTTCACGGATGAATAATAGAGTCCCAAATAAACCACGATCCCTGTTGTATCCGGAATCGATTATTCATAACCCCCCCTACCCCTACCCCTATATCTATTAGGTACAAGTAAACGGGAAGCTGCAATAAATGGATAGGGTGGGTGGAGTCCAAGCGAAAATTTCATGGATAACATTCACCCCCACTCCTACTCGCTTTTTCTTTCTTCTTCTTTTTTTTTATCTACAACTATCTATAACTATATATTATTATTATTCTTTTCATCCTCATTTTATTTTTTTTGTCCTAAATTCCAGATAACGAGAAATCATTGGACTAGTTTCAATGTTTTGTTGTTTTTTGTTTTTGCTTTTTGCATGGGGTGAGAAATGGGGAAGTAGGCCAGTAATTATCCTCCACAAACTAATATTTAATTTTTATTTTTTATTTTTTTTAGGCTGGTAACGAAAATTTAAGTTAATTTATTTAATTTTACGTTGTATTTAATATAATACGTCAAACGTTTCGATTTTACTAGACTATAATTGCACGGTGAAAATAAATTATAATGTTAATTAGACCGATAATGAAACATGCACGATTATTATACCACGAAATGGTACAAACGATATATATATATATTTACATATATTTCTATTTATACAGTTCGGCTAATTAAATAGTATATTTTATCACTTTTACATTAATCGCTCACGTTAATTAGAATCACAAAATTATTTTATGCAAACATAATAAAAAAAAAAAAAAAAACATTGCTGACTTTTAACTATTTGTAAAAAGCAAAAGAAAACACAACGAGAATTTCAAACGATGAAATTTTTACTTTTTTGCATGAAGTGGGGAGTAAAAAGAAAAAGGTTTGAAGAAATAGGTTTTGTCAAACCAATTTGATAAAAATATTCGACAAATTTCATTCTATCGATTCAATTTAATAAATACTATTAAAATAAATATCTTTTACGTATCTGTATCATATTTTCAACGTTGAATAATTATTCTTATAATTATTTCAATAAATAAAATTATTTGAAATACGTTTGACGATTTTTATAATCAAATTGTTTTTCAAGCTTCAATATAAAATAATTCCAAAATTAATGCAAACATTTAAATTAGAAAGAAACAGGTAAATAATATTTTAAAATAACAAGTAATATGTTAATTAAGTGATAAATAAATAAACGAGATCAATTTGAACATTTAAAAATCAAAACATATAGGATCGGTTTCCATTAAATACAGTTAATGCAATAATATTAATTATACATATATTTGAATGTATTAAAATAATTTAAAAAAAAATTGTCTATAATTAAATAAAATTAAATAAAATTGTTTAAATAAAATAACATTAGAAACTATGACAAAAGAAACAACAAATAAAAAGAAAAAATATATACAGTTATCTAAGAGTTCAAACCCTAACACACTACCGACTGTGAACGTCTATAAATGTATGTATGTGTGTGTGTGTGTGTGTGTGTATCTATGTAGGAACATCGTATATTTCCGTAAAAGCGATTTGCAAATCCTCCATGATCGAACGAGTTTCGAGGTCGTGCAAACACTCTCATCGAAATCAAATACAGCAAGACGTAGAAATTTTACGTTCAACGTGTACCAATGCTTCTGGTAATAGCAAAGGGGGTGGTGATGGTGATGGTGGTTGAGTTGAAATGAAAATGGCACGTAAAGAGGAAAAGGGCCAAGTCAATTCGATACGACCCTGTGTGATGGTGTTCATAGTGATGGTGTTGTTCGATTTATAACCCTATTGATTTTTTGTTTCTACGTTTGAAGTGAAAACTTCTTTAGAATGCGGATGATTTGAAAAAAGTGAACGAAAATCCATGGTAACGTGCAACGAAACGATGAAACGGCTACGGGTACTAAAAAGAGAAAACGAGACAAACATATGCACATCTATAGGATTTAGCCTAAGAGAGAATGAGATAGAAGACAGTATGCATTTGTTTCTTATTATCTCGGTCTCCTCTTTATGCGCTGCTTCGTAGTCCCCACTCCTGGCTACTAAGTGTTGTATATGTGTGTGTTTGTGTGCGACTGCATACTACGAAGCGTAGACTCATATTAACTCAATCCCACACATTTAAAAACTAAGTTTCGAGAGAATGAGACAAATACAAAATATCTGGTGTAGGATAATTGTACTCTCTTCTTATTTAGTATCGGGTCCGTTTCATCGCCTCCCACCGCTCCGTTACATAGCCGCCTACCGATCCGTTACATTTTTTCAAATAACACCCATTCTAAAGAAGTCTTCACTTCAATATAAGTTAGTTCTTCGACTGGCCACTAGATTATCCACGTTTTTCACAAGCAAAGATACTCTGCATTTGACTCATTCTCTCGAAGCGAAGGTTTTAAGAAGGTTTCGCTTCTGATACGTGTGATCTGCACACATGATATTCATTTTTTTGCTATTGTTCGGAGTCCATTATATTGAAATTTGAAACAATAGCAATTTTATCATAGATGCAAATTATTTCTAATATATTATTATTCTCTACGTATAGTACTAACGTAGCATGTGTCGGCTTATTGAGATTATACGCCAGAGCATTGTTGTTTAACATTCTATACGTGCCGCAGGGTCTAACAGTTTACACGAGACCACGCGGTTATTATTAAATGAATTAAACAATGCGTAGTGTTTCGGTGGTTTAATCATATTTCCATGGTAGAACAATGTGCATAGGATGATGATAGCACGTATCTCTTCTAACTTAGGTGGGGGGTAAAGACCAGGAAGAACACATTTTCTCATATATATATATATTATGACTATATTAAAATAGTTTATAGAGATTTCATAATAGCTGGTTTAATTAACATTATAAAAAAAAAAATGAACAAATAATTCTATGCTTTTTATTTTTTAAAAATTTTATTACTTATGTGTGTGTGTGTGTTTTTTTTGGTATTTTCTCATTTATTAGACAGTGTATGTATGTATTCATATTTATATATACACCTATACAACACATATACGTAGATAGATGTATATATATAGTAAAGTATATTTGCTGGTAACCGGGCGTTATTCGATATTTGCACTTTTCTTCTTTCTACTTTTCGACGAAATATTTTCCACCCATCGTCTCGTCCTTTAAAAATATTTCCTTCATTCGTAACTTTCATCTTTCTCCTTTACCAGTTTAAAAAAATGTTTCTCTGATTTTTTTTTTTTTTTTTTATTATTTGTCGAGTATCAATATTATTAGAATAAAGTTTATTAAAAAATAAATGGAAATGTTTAATTCCATACACACATTCTCACTTTCTATTTTTCATTAAACTCGTATATTAATTTTTAATTCGAATGTTTCTAAATATTTGTTTCTTATTTTTTTTATTTTTTGAATATAAAAATATACGAGAAAATTGATTTGAAATACAAATATATTTTATTTGTAAATTAATTACATCAAATAATTGAATTATATTTCGTTTGGTTTTTGATTGAATCAATATGTTCATGTTGATTGACACCACCGATAGGTTTTGTTTTATTATAAATCACGTTACGATTTATATTAAAATTTTGTGAAATATTTTTAAATGAAATTACGTTTGCCGAAATGATATTTTAAAATATAATATTTATCTTTATTGTATTATTTAATGTACGGATTTTTCTATGTAGTTAGAAGTATGTTTTTCTTTTTTCTTCATAAGAGATAAATTACCCGTTATTTTTCTACACAACACATTTTATAAACATGAGACGTATCAGTAGTTTTACGACTGTACGAAGAACGAAACTATTTTGTTGTTTTTTTTTGTTATTCTTTCGTACKCGTAATGTAAACAATGTTTATTCCTTACTCGAATAAAGAGTTCGTTTACTTTCGGTAATTATCGTGMCCGACGAGATCATTTGACTTCTAAACGATTAGTATCGTATCGGTCGTCATGCGGGAACGTTCAACGTCTTAGTTTAGTTAATGTATTTTACATTATTTTTTGTTATTAACAAATTGAACTAAAAAGTGATCGGATATATGTGATAATGCAACGAGTGTTCAATACGTTTAGTGTATTCGGTGTTATATTAATTAGTGTACTTATAGTTTTCGATATTTTTTATTAACAAATTTAGAAAAGTTGATTGGATACCGATTGTGCATTTATATAGCGTGTGTTAAAAAAAACAATCAGTGTATTTGGTGTTATAATTATTTAGTATTATACTTTGTGTACAAGTGTCTGAAAAAATTCGTCCAATGGAATAATATAGCAATCATGGTAAAATACAGTTTTGAAGCTGTATATGTGAAAGGAACAATCGTAGCATGTGAATTTTATTACATTAATTTGTTTTATTTTATTAGATTGCAATAATAATTCTAATCGATCGTAGTAAATGAGAAAGAAATAGAATCATTCAAACGAAGTAACGTATATTTGTATATATAAAAATACAGTGTCATGTTGTTGGTTTTCAATGAAGTTTAAAACTACTGAATTTTTTGAAATTTTTCTTTTATTTTGTGTAAGTTTCTTTCAACTTAGAATATAGAATTATTTTTTACTTTTTATTGTTAATTTAAAGGATTTATTATTTAGAAGTTGTGTAAGTTTCTTGGTTCTGTGAGTATTTGATAGATGGTGATGTATTTCAATTGAATTATTTCAATTTACATACGACATAACCTTATTTTGTCTATTTTTTCGTGTATTATTATTTTATGTATTCCGTTGCAATTGTGGTATTATTTAAGGTAATGTTATAATTTATTAAATAATTTATAATTCATATTAAATCAAAATTGTATCTAAGTCTCTCATTTCTGTAATTTTTTAGCAGATGACACTGCATTACAATTCAATTATGTTGCTATATTCACTTCATACGTTTTTTTCAGATTCACATACGACATAACCTTACTTTTTCTATTTTTTCGTGTATTATTATATTTTATGTATTTTATTATAATTGTGGTATTATTTTGTTTGTTATAATAATTTACTAAATAATTTAGAATTAATATTAAATCATCATTTCATCTATGTCTTTAGGTTCTGTAATTTTTCAACAGATGACACTGCATTATAATTCAATTATTTTGCTATATTCACTTCATACGTTCTTTTCACATTCACACGTGACATAACCTTACTTTTTCTATTTTTTCATGTATTATTATTTTATACATTCCATTGCAATTGTGGTAATATTTTGTTTGTTATAATAATTTACTAAATAATGTAGAATTATATAAAATCAACATTTTATAAAAAAAAAAAGTTAGAGCAACTCGTGGTCAGAGTATCGTAGTAAAAAAGTATGTTTCTCGTTTTATACTCAGAGCCATATGTATACTTTGGCATAGTCAAAAGCTTTTTCCAGAAACGTAATCCAGAGCAACGATATCGACGTTGTATCTGCTTATCTCGAGGATTCTCCTTCGACGTGTTTTAAAGAAAGTAAAATAGAGCAAAATAAAAAAAAGGTGAGATAGACAGAACAGAACAGAACAGAAGTGAAAGAAAGAAAGAAAGAAAGAAAGAAATAGAGTAAGAAGACGATAGATAAGGTGGTTGGTAGAAGATGGAGAGATGAGGTAGAGTCTAAGGAGGGTAAGGGAAAGGTAAAGGAAGGTGAGCATAGGATTTAGAAGGTGAAAGGAAGAGAAAAGTACCGTTGGGTAGGTGGCAAAGTAGCAGTGGCCGGATAAAAGGGAGTCCTTTCAAAGTACCCACGGAGTGTGTACAAGAGTAAAGAAGAAGAGAAAGATGTTAAAAAGAAAAGGAAAAAGACTAGAAAAACGAAAACGTAGAAAAAAGAACGAAAAAGAAGAAGAAGAAGAAGAAGAAGAAAAAAACAGAATAAAAAAAGAAAAACGAAGTAGAAGAAAAAGAAGTAGAAGAAGAAGAAGAAGAAGGTGGAAAACGCGTTTTCCCGTGACTCGCGGCTTTCCTTTTCCCTTTTACTTCTTCAATGCTAGTAGAAAAGTAGCAACGAGAGAAATAGAGAAAGAGAAAGAGAGAAAGAGAGAGAGAAATTCTCTCGTAAATCATCGTTTATATTCCGTGCCAACGCTTCGTGAATCAAATTCGTCCGCGTGAAAATCTTCGCAAACCCACGATGAGAAGAAGCATCTTCCTTTCTTTCTATTTCTCTTTTCTTTTCTTTTCTTGCTTTCTTCGTATCCAAGTCAAAGAGAGAGAGAGAGAGAGTTACAGAGAAAGAGAAAGAAAAAGATAGAATTCATAATATCCCCCTCCCTCCCTACCTCCCTCCCTCCCCCCTCCCTGCGCTCTCGCCACACAGTCTTATCGTTCTCTTTTCGTTCTTCGAGTGAAGCAACTTAGGATACGTAATCTCAGAAAAGTACTCGTCGTTACACGTCCCGACTTAAAAGTTTTCACCGAAGATGAAGTGCTTTTTTTCTCCTCCACCGTTCACATTTTTACCCCACCCCCCTACCCCTACCTTTTTCCATCTCTCCCGTCTTCACCATTGCCATATACATTTTTACCCCTTTTTCGTCATTTAATACTTCTACTACTACTACTAGTTGTACTACTTCATTTAACGTTAAACCTATTACACGTAGTTAAATTAAACGTGTCTGATTTATTCGTAAAAAAAAAAAAAATGATAATTTGAAAGAAAATGTAAATAATATTTAATATATTATTTATTATATAAAAATTGTTAAAAAGGTGCATTGAAAGTGCATAAGATAATTTTTCTATAATTCGTTTCTAAATAAAAATTAATGTATAATATATTAGATATTTAATATATAAAAATTGTTATACAAATATGCTTTGCCAATTGATCAAATAATTTGTCTATAATTTGTTTTTACATGTAAAAGATAACATATGAAATATATGAAATATATTTATAATTATTATATTATATACTTATATAAATATATATTTTTAATTTTAATTGTATAACATATAAATTTACCGAAATTTATTAAAAATTATTAATTACAAAAATTTATTAAATATTTTTTATTATATAAAATATATATATTTAATTTATATATTTTTAAATCTATATGTGTGTGTGTGTGTATATAGATTTTTAATTATCAATAATTTATATAATTTATATTTTTTAAATTTATATATATTTTTAATTTAATTTATATATTTACAAATATATATATTTATATATAATTTATTAATATATAGAGAGGATGCAATCTAAATGCATAAAATAATTTTTGTATAATTCATTTCTAAATTAAAATTAATTTATATTGTATATTGTTTAACTATAAAAACATACGTCTGTCTGTCTGTCTCTGTCTCTGTGTGTGTGTGTGTGTGTGTGTGTGTCGATAGGTTTAGTGTAAATCACCACCCCTTTCCTCACTCAATTTTTTGTTCTCTTCTTCTTTCCTTTTCTTTCTTTTTTTTTTTTTTTAATTAAATACATCGATGCACCCAATCGCCGTATAACATTATTATTTTTTTTCTCTCTCTCTCTCTTTATCGTTAAGCGGATTTCGATTAAAAATAAAATTCGACCCCACTGTATGGGGCTTCGATGAGTATATGGATATATTATACATCCTGTAATTTAAATTTTTCATTAATATATGCTACGTGTATACCTTTTTTTTTTATTTTATTTCTATTCTTTTTTTTCTTTTTTATTATTATTTTTTTCTCTCTATCTCTTTCTCTCTTTATCTTTCATTCGTAACGCAAGTACGATTTCGTAATGAAATTTTTCTTCTCCTATGCGTAATATCATAAAATGTATATACTGTACATATATATAGGTATGCATGTGTTTATACGTTTTAGTAAAAATCTGTACGAGTATGGAAATAATAATCATTTGGATTTTAATCCTATGGTTTAAAATAACTTAACCAGAAGAAAATGTTTTATAAATATATATATATATATATATATATATATATATATATATATATATATGTGTATTTTGATTGGTATTATCCATTTTAATGAACATCATACGAAAGGATATAAAATTAATGATATTTATCTTTAAAATGAAATGAAATGAACGTACATTTACGGACGTATGTTACCTACGTTGATTATAATCGATGGTAGTTTAATAAAATGTACATCAATATAATATTTTCCTAACAAGACAACATTGATAAACAATATTTAATAAAATAATATAACTGTGCGTGTATGTACACTTGCTAGAACAAATTATTCACGTGATACACAAACATATATATATTATAAATACAGTTTGTTCAAAAAACAATTTTCCTTTTCTATTTTCAATAATAAATAAAAGATTTTTTATATTTGAAGTGATAAAATAATAATTATTACTAAACCAATCAAAACTTAACACTTAGCCGACCGAACGTGGAGATCTCCCCGTTTCAATGTAGATCGGTGCCCAACCGATCGGGCAGATCTCCCATATTGATCTTAGCAACGCGTTTTTTTGTTTTCGTTTATTTATCTATATAGTAAATAATTTTCAAACTACTTTGATTTCAAATACCGCATATCAGTCCGCGTCACTTGCGAAACCTGCGTGGTGGACAATGTAGTTTGGGTTGCTCGAGCGTACTGGAAACCGTACAGTTTCCTGAATATCTTCCAATGATTTGGTACCGAATAATTAGAAATTTAATAGATTAGACAAACCAAACAATATTTTCTACTCACAAAACGAAAATATTTTTCTAACAGTCCAATCCATACATACATACATATATATATACACACACATAAATAAATACATACCATTCATATATATATAACATACAGACACATACAGACAGGATATTTGTCGTATCAAAATACAAGATGAGGAAGAAAAACGTTTAATTTTTTTTGTTTTTTGTTTTATATATATATATATATATATATATATATATATATGTATCGAGAGTGTCGTGGCACGTTGGTTGGTTGGACGTTTTAAAATCGTTCGTATCGTGA
>NW_015148992.1:528303-538981 GCF_001465965.1 Polistes dominula | reverse complement strand
AAAGTTGGTTACGTTCTTATCATAGGGGTGTGTTGGACTTTTCTTCTCAGCGATCGAACGAAAAGATTTCCTTCGAGAAACGAAGACAATAAAAAGATAAACTTAGTGTGAGAGAAAAAGAGAGAAAAGGATAAAGAGAGAGAAAGAATGACTCTCTGCCTCCTCGATGCTGGGCTTTGGCTTTTTTACTTTCATCGTAAATTCTTTTTCTTTATTTTATTTCATTTTATTTTATTTCATTTTTTTTCTTCTTCTTCTTCTTACGTAAAGCAATCAAGTTACATTCTTTTTTTTTTTTTCTTTCCTTCAACTTTCTTTCTTTCTCTTTTTATCTTTATGTATCTTTCTTATGCCCAAAAGCTTTTATATTTGAAATTCAATACGTGAGATATACGAGCTAATTGTTTTTTAATAAAGAAATTTCTTTCCAAAAAAGAAAAAAAAAAAGGAAAAAATTTTCAATCAAATTTATTTAAAATAGTTTTGTTCACATATGGGAAAATATTCAATCGTTCGAAATAAGGAAATATTTTTTGAAAGGTGGCCCGAATAGATTAGCTTTGTTATTTGCATCTCAAAGATCGAGATCCTTTTTATTTTAGAATTTATCATCGTGTTAAGAAAGAAATAGAAAAAAAAAGAGAGAGAAAAATAGTAGAAGTAGAAGTAGAAGTAGAAGTAGAAGTAGAAGAAGAAGAAGAAGAAGAAGGAAGATATAAAAAAAAAAAAAAGAAAAAAAAATAATAAAAGAACACACACGATTCAATATGAGAGAAAATTTTTTTCAATAACTATGCAAAGAATGTCTATTATTATTCATCTGATTCGATCGTTTTTTTTTTATATCTCGCTTCATTACACATTCAAAAAAAAAAAAAAAACATGGAAATTATATCGTCAGGAGATTATTGAATTATTTTCTATATGTGAAAAATGAAACGGAAAAAGAATTGAAAAAGAAATATATTATCCGTTTATTTGGAAAGTGACCTAACTCCATCTATGTTCGAATGAAGATATTAAAGGATTTGCGATTCAATGCAATTAAAAATATACTAACGAGTTATACTGTTTAAGTGTATCTAAAGGTGTTCAATTTACAGTTCCTATTAAATTAGTGGCAATTATATGCGTTTTCTAACCACGAATGGAGTTAGGCCACTTTCAAAATGAACAACCAGATTCATTGTAAAATTTGAAGGATCCCAAGTCCATCTTCTTAATATATATAAATTACGTGTCACGTTGTTTGTTTGCAATGAACTCCTAAACTACTGAACCGATTTGAATAAAATTTTGCACACAGTGTGCAGTTTTATCCAACTTGAAAGATAGGATAGTTAATATCTCAATTTATAATCGCAATATTATTTGTTTATTAACAAAGAGTCATGATTATCTGTGTAAGTTAGATAAGATTTTAACAGATGGCGGTATAAGCTAATTCGTTAATTTAAAGACGTGTGTATCGGACTGATTGTAAGCCATTTACAGCTCATTTACATTTTGCATGTGTGAAAGAAATTTGAAGAATTTATGATATTCCGGTTGTATATGTAGTAGTAGGTCCATTATGTCCTTGAATTTTGCTGTTGTAATTTGTCTGATATTTTCATACAATGGTTTCAATATAATATTGTCGAACTTTTTTGGTCAACCCAGACGTGGATAATAAATTCAGTATTTTCAAATTTTCATTCTCATTCATCGATGTTTTATAGAAAATTTGATAGGGTTCATTTTTAACAAAATGCACATTCAAACATATTTTTAACCAGTTTATCGATTAGAATTCTTGAATATTTGTTCGATAATAATATTTTGTTTGTAATTTTCCCAACTCAATCCCTTAAACCCTCACTTCAATTTGTAAATCTTATTTCGATTCAGTCAGCGTACGTTACATAAACGTAATGAAACATCAGATTTATATTCGTGCGTTGTAATAGTAGTAGTAGTAGTAGTAGTAGTAGTAGTACTGGGGAGGAAAATCTAAACTTCATTAACGAGAAGAACGGTACTTAAGAAACTAATTTTCTTAGTGGTAGTAATATAACAGTAACAACAATTATAATCTGAGATAGTTGAGGAGTGGTGCTTAGTTCTTCGGTTATTCGTACAAACGAATATCTTCAAACTGGTAAACATTTCAACGATGGATGAGAAGAAGAAGATGAAGAAGAAGAAGGGTGGAAAATGTTCATCATCGAGTTAATCAAAAAATACTTTTCATATTACGAACTATAATATGTAAACATTTAAAAACACTAATGTGTTTATAAATTCAATTTTTTCTTCTTCTTCTTCTTCTTTAATTTACTTTGTTTTTACTATTAGTTGCATAATCGTTTTATAGTCCCATACAAGTCCCAAAATTTCAAGTCCTCTTATTATCACCTTATAAAAAACAACAAAATCATATGAATTTATTAAAAAAAAATTAAAGTAACTTTAAAGAATTTTTTTATTCTCTTTCTGTGTTCCACCCACACCCACACAAATATTTGCACTAATTTATGTACAACTTCGTTGCCACAATAACCAATTTTCTATTATTATAAATCTAATGAAAGGAAATATTTTCATGCTAATAATTAATGAATCACCCTCTATATTCATTTCATTAAATTTCCTATTTTATTATTTAAAAATAAAACACACACACACACACACATATACATATATTTTCATAATAGAATGAGATTTTAGTTAAATTGAATTAGTCAACCTACCTTCTTTTATTCACATATGAATGATATAAATTATTTTATACATTTTCAGTACATTTTTTCAAAAATTATACATATTTTATATAATATATATAATATACACATACACACACACAGAGTGGTTCATTAAATATATATATAATAATAATAATAATGTAATAAATAATGTATAGATACATTTGTGCGTATGTATAATGTACATACATTATACATTATACATATGCGTTTACCAAAGAAATTTCTTTTACAATTTACAGGATTTTTATTACAAAAATTACAGCAGAAAAGGATCATTTGACCCGGATCATATTTTTAATGTTAAAAACGTAAAAGAACGTATCGTGTATCTTTCATAATTTTATTTTTTTTTTTTTTTTTATCTACGCTTGGATAATCATTCGTATTTTTAGTTTCATTTTAAATCACTCAGGTATAGCTCGATACGTTCGTAATATTCTCTTTCTCTCGAATTCGCTTGTTACTCTTGAGCTGATTAAATTACAAAATTCCAACATGGAGAGGCCGTTGCTACTTCCTGTTAACTCCCTCTCTCTCTCTCTCTCACACACACACACTCAGTCTGCTAGGTGGAATGCGGGAAATTAATTCGTGCAGAAGTGTGTAGTTTTAGCTTCCTCCCCACCACTAACGTTTCAAGCCCACAAGACAAGTTGAGTCAAGTCAAGTCAAGGTTATGTAATGTAAGATGAGGTAAGAAGCTAAGCAAGTATTGTTTTGTGTTAACTTTTAATGATTTTCTGTCATTAAACGTTGTTCGATGTTATTTCGCAAGCATTGAAGTAAAGAAATGCAATTCAGTAGGCTTGTACTTCGGAAAATAATTTTTTTCTCAAAGAGGTTTCAAATTTTTAGGATCTATGGATGATATTACGCGAGTATCGGTCAAATCGGTTAGTGCAAAACACTTTCCCCCTGTTCTCTTCTTTCCCTTAACTATCAGTTGGTCCCCATGAATTATTTGACACTATTTGACATGAAATGTGAACAACAACGTGATCATGTTGCTTGCCACTCGAACGATTGTTAATTTACGAAACTCGAAGGTACGCAAAAGATTTTATTTTTTTTTGGGGGGGGGGGACAAATATATTTTTTGTTTTTTTTTTATTTTTTATTTTGGTGATCATTCAGTTTAACAAATTCACGAATAAAGGGAGATCATCGTGTTGTTAAACACCCCCATCGAACATCGATACACCCGTTTCAAGTAATTATCAAAATGGTGACAATGGGAATGGGAATGGGAATGGGAAAGAGAAGAACAGAGGAGAGGGTGGGGGTAGAATGAAAATACTGCGATTGGATAGAAAATCGATATTTCCCCACCCCCCTTTTTATCGAACGAATGAATTACTTTTCATTATTTCCATATTTGTACTTTTATTTCTTATTTTTGTTCCTTTTTATTACCAAATTTTACAATCCGACAAATGTTTTGTGCATTTTTATTCGTATTAATTTATTGTTTAAAAAAAAAAACAGTCACCATATATAAATTTTTTTTTTATTTTGTATAATTTTTTTCAATTTGTTGCGTAGGATAGTTTTTGTTGGAATTATTTTGTATTTTTTATTGTTAATTTTAAGATTTATTATTTAAAGGTTATGTAGATTTTTAAGTACTGTAAGTTTTCGATAGATAGCGCTGTATTACAATTCAATTATTTTGATATATTCACGGTATATGATTTTTTTTCAGATTTATATACGACATAACCTTACTTTTTCTATTTTTTTTTTTGTATATTATATATTTTATGTATTCAATTGTAATTGTAGGATTATTTTGTGTATTGTTATAAATTACTAAATAGTTTAAAATTATATTAAATCAATAAATTAGGTCGACCAAAAAATTTTGTCCATTTTAAAAATAAAATAAAATAATAAATTGATCCTAATTTGAACAATTAATTAACTGAATTATTTTTGAACTCTTGTCAACATGGTGGCAATTTGTATATTCAATTTTAAAAAATGTAGCCTCACCCCTAGTGACAAAAAATTGAACTAATGTTTGTTCGAACGAACAGAATTTTCTTATAGACCTAATATCTATTTTAATACATAACAAGATTTTTTTTAGAAACAATTGAATAATTTAAATAATATTAAAACTTAGATATATCACACTTTTGTGATTTTCAACCACCACTCCCATTTCTCCTGTTATCTCTTTCCTTTCTCCCCAAGTATTAGAAATACATTTTAGGATATATTTTAAGCTTCTTTAACTGCAAGTAAAAGTTACTTCAGCTCGTTGTTGAAAAGTCATTTCGATTGAAATTAGTTGAAAATGATCAGCTGGGTAAAGTTTAATGAGATTCTCCTCATCGACATCCACCAGTGGTGTGGTGTGGTGTGGTTTCGTTTGGTTTGGTTTGGTTTGCCACTGTCGGAAACTCTTTCATCATCGAGAAAGAGAAAGAAATAAAGAAAGATTAAAAAAAAGAGAGAGAGATATATACATTTCATGTTGGTGCTCGGTCTATGAAGATGAATCGCTAATGAAATACATTTATTCGGTTAACTTTCGTTCCTTTATTATTTTTTCTTTTTCCAAGCAAACGTTAAATATTATTTTCATCATAATAAAATGCTAATTGGATGATATCTACACACTCTCTCTCTCTCTCTCTCTCTCTCTCTCTCTTTCTTTCTCTATTTTTCTCTATCTTCTCTTATTCCGAATTTTATTATTTTTATTCCCACTCATACCTAGGGAGTAATTGCTAGCTCGTTTTCGAGTAAAGTAAATTTCCTCTTACATTTAATGTCGTCGTCGTGGTACTCCTCGTCTTCGTCGTAGTAATAGTTCTACTACTACTACTACTACTAGTAGCAATGTTAGTAGTGGTAGTTGTGTCATAGTAGTCATTGCAGTAGTCGTTTCGTTCTAGTAACTAGAGTTACTAGACTAGTTATATGACTAAAGTAAAACGTCGTTCATAGTATATACGCGTGTTTACATCGTTAAAACATACTTTTGCGTTTAAATTTCAAATTTATTATAAGAATATTATTAAAAATGATCTTTAATTTGAAGAATTTCCATTGAAAAACATTCATTACTTCACATGAAAACTATCGAAACAATAAGTATATTTTGTTGATGTTATAAACCGGTAAAATAATCTCTCTTTTAAAGTTGCCCATTCGAAAGAAACCCCTCCCTTTTCATCTTTACCCCTTCCACTACACTTTCCCACCTCCTGTTTCCCAACCAACCCCTCCTTTCTCCTGTTCATTGTTCATTGCTGATGCGAGATCAAATTTTCATTCGCGAAATGTTTTATACAAATGGTACGGGAATCTAATACTCTACCACTGCTAAACTTTATGAAATTTTATTTTCTCTCTCTTTCTCTCTTTCTCTTTCTCTTCTTTCTCTTGATGTTTCTCAAATGTTTGAACTATTAATTTAACGTTAGATCGTTCTTTTTTTTTTTTTTTTTTTTTTTTTTTTTACTATTGTTTTTAACAAAGTGAAATATGATAAACATTAATGAAATAAAAGTATTCTGATATGGGGTATACGATTTAACTTAAACTTCTGCAACAACTTTTTTTTTTAACTATATATATATATATATATGATATTTAAAAAATATTCAACGAATGAGATATTTCATTTAATTTTCATTTACTTTTATGTTAATTAAAAAATATTTTATTTTTTTTTATTTTTTTTACAGAAGAGTTGTATTAAAATTTTATTGAAAGAGAATTCAATTTAAAATATGTTTCCTTTATTTTATGCTTGAACTACTTGTAAACAATTTTTAATTTATTCAATAATAAATTGTTTAAAAAATGTTATCGCAATTTAAATCTTATTTTATGATTCAGTCATTTAAATCAAAGCAGAATCAAAATTAAGAATGTGTTCCAAAAATATTTGATTCGGAAATTGATTTGCGAAAGATTTTATTGACATTCGTTTAAACAATTATTAAGAGTAAAAAGAAAATAAACACATATATAAAGTTTTAAGTGTATTAGGTGTTACTTTGCAGTATGCGTGCATCCCACATTGTGCGTTTGAATATAGTAAACACATATATAAAGTTTTAAGTGTATTAGGTGTTACTTTGCAGAGTAAAAAAAAAATTACAACCAATCGCACATAAATACATAAAAGAAAAAATAAACAAATAATTCGAAAATAATTTTAAAATGAAATGAAATGAATAAATAAATAAATAAATAAATAAATAAATCATACTTTAATTAAAAACCATATTCAATGATATAAATTTTAACGAAATATTCATACAAAATCGATATAGTGACGATTCGTAATATATATGAGTATTATTTAAAAAAAAAAAAAAAAAAAAAAAAGAAATAAAAAACAGAAAGAAATTTCAAACAAATATTTAACATAGTCTATTGCAAATATCAAACAAAATGTTTGAGCCTTGCTCGTCGTCATCATCATCGTAGTCGTGGAGTTCTCTTTACTCTTTCACTCGATCGAAACTGAAAACTTTCCATCCCTAGTTCTCGTAACGTAGAAATTAACGAAGCGAATGGGGGATGGATGGGGACCGGGAAGGGAGGGGGTGACCTAGTGTAATGGGAACAAACTACGATTTAATGGCTTACCAATTTACTCACAATTAGTTGCATTTAAACTTGTAATTCATAAACAAAATTTTCCCCTTTTGCATACAGGAGATGGGTGGACGACGGATGACGACGGTAAAATTTCATTAACTCGAAGGTGGAAAATTTTTGAATAAAATATAAAACCCACACACACAGACACACACATGCAAGGTAGAAAAGAGAACATGTGGAGATTTATATACAATGGTTGAAATAATTTTCATTCAACAATTTACTTCTTTTTATTATCATCTTAAACTCATCGACACTTTGATCAATATTTTTAATGAAATATTATTAACTACTTTTGTATATAATAAACAATTGCAATATTCAACGTGGAAATTTACTTCGATTTTACTTTCTTATTACAAGAATATATCTTAATATATATAAATTACATGTCACGTTGTTTGTCCGCAATGGACTCCTAAACTACTGAACCAATTTTAATCAAATTTTTCACACTGTTTGCAGTTTCATCTAACTTGAAAGATAGGATAGTTAATATCTCAATTTATAATCGCAATATTATTTGTTTATTAACAAAGAGTCATGATTATCTGTGTTAGTTCGATAAGATTCTAAAAGATGGCAGTATAAGGTAATTCGTTGCTAATTGTGAGCCACAGCAACGCATGGTGGGGCACCCCTAGTATAAATAAATATCAAAGTTCTATTTCATCATGACTTTTAAATGGATGTTAAATACTAAATTTTACTCGTTACATTATTATTATTATTATTATAATTATTGTTATTAATATTCATAAGTAACTATTTTATATTACCATAAAATAAATAACATCAATATTTCCTATTCTATTATTTTATATATGTATATATAAATATTTCATTTAATTACAAATTTTGTTCGTTTAACCCTTTGCACTCTCTCATTTAAGTGGCAACTCGAGCGGCGCTGATACGGCGCCCAGTTGATTTCAAATAAATTTATTGAAAATAAAATGAACTAATGAACTAATGATTGAAAAAGTATTGAACTATTGTACGATTTTGAAATAAAAGATAAGAAAAAAGAAGTAACATTAAAGAGACAATAATAAAAGAAAAGAAAGGTGTAAAAAAAATGTTCCTATTAGTACGGTCCTATTAGTACTTCGATAGAATAGTACTGAGGTATTAAAGTCCACCGAATGGGGGTTGGCATCCCTAATGCATCGACTATAGTATTCTCACAAACGTTCATTGTTTCTTTCGTTTTACTTTCACGATCTTTTTCGATAGAAAACCTTTCAAAGAAATAAATAGAAAAAGGAAAATACACAGAAAGAGAATTAAATAAATAAATAAATAAATAAATAAATATAGAAGACAACAAAAAATAATACCTTTTTTTTTTTTCTTAGAACGTCATTCTTACATCGGTGTGTGTAAAGGTTTTCCTAAAAGAAAGTTTCACATCCCTTCCAACTCGTTAAAATACCTGCCCTTAGGGGGTATGAGCTAACCATGCTATCCACCGTTCACGCTTACACACACCATCATCCCTTTTCCCGATCCTCCCTTCAACTCGTACTATCGTATTCGTTCGTTCTTGGTACCGAGAGTGCACACTCACACATTGGCACGTTGTGTATACCCGTTTTTCCTCGCGTCACGAGCGTGCTGTTCTACAAGGAAGTGCACTTCGTGCTTGGACTTCCCTACCGATTTTCCCTTGGGATCATGGGAAACGTTTCTAGAGAAGAAGAAGAAGAAGAAGAAAAGGAATACGATGACGACATAGATGAGAAGAAGAAGGAGCATTCGAAAAGGGGGTGGATGGATGGGTTGGTAGGTGGCTAAGAGAATGATAACACCGATGACTTTCTAACTTTAAAACGTCGACCATTTTCATTGTTTTTTTTATTTTATTTTTTTATTTTATTTATCAGTGTATGTGTTACTTCTTTCTTTTTTATTGCAATTTTTGTTGTTGTTGGTATTTTTATGTTATATTGTTTTAAGTTTTTATTATCTTTTTATATTTCAAACAAAAGATATGAGAAAAATTCACTGTATTTTTCAATTATTATATATATTGGTATTTTTATGTGTTTCGTAATTTTATTACATATATTAATTTATAAAAATTTGATTTATTAATTAACAAATTGATAAAATTCCTTAGGGGTCTTATTATCTAATAAATTTATATATAAAATCATTTTAACTTTCAATTTAAWTTTCATTATTATTATTAATTTGAGACAATTGATATTTTTAATATAATAATTCTTTCATTCAAATTTTTAATTAAAAAACTATTGATTTTGTTAACTTTTTCTTACAGTTAATATACTGCAACCTTTTAAATTAATTTGTTTTTTAATGAGCAAAACACAAACTTATTATTTTAATCAAAAATAAATATAAATAATAAATCTTCTTTTTATATATAAATTACGTGTCACGTTGTTTGTGCGCACTGGACTCCTAAAGTACTGAACCGATTTGAATAAAATTTTGCATACAGTGTGCAGTTTCATCCAACTTGAAAGATAGGATAGTTTATATCTCAATTTATAATCGGTATAAGGTAATTCGTTGACTTAAAGATGTGTGTATCGGACTGATTGTGAGCCACAGCAAGACGTGGCGGTTCACCCCTAGTAATTAGATATTTTCATAATTTGTTAGTCTTCTTAATACATTCATCTACAAAACGATTGAATTTTGTTACTAATAAATTTGTAATATTATACAATTTTGTACAATTAATTGCAATTATTTTAAAAAGGCGTATATATCATTGAAACTTTTGGTAAAATTTTTCTCATATTTTTTATTTTTACCACCTTTCGTCACGTATTATATTTATTATTTTTATTGAACACACGTTGAAACTCATTTCCACGTCAAATAATAATTTTCATCACCCACAAATTCAATATTACATTAGTCAATATAAAGTTCTCGTGCGATTTTAGGTCGTTGATTCATTTAAAAAATAAAATAAAATAAAATAAAAAAGAAGGAACCACATGGAAATATCGAATTTAATATCGTATTTTTCATATTGATGAAGTTTATTTTTCATACTGTTCTAAATTCATTGATTTTTTCTTTTTCATTTTTTATTTTTTAATGAAAAATTAACTTTCAATTGTAGATGTTATATTATCAACAATTATCAACAACAAAATGTATTTAAACGAATTTAAAAGGGTTACTTTCAAGATAAAAATTATTCATTATTATTCAACAATAAAATATTCAAATGAACTTAAGGGTTACTTTCAAAATACAAATTATTCATTATTCATTATTATTATTATTATTATTATTATTATTATTATTATTATTATTATTAT
>NW_015148992.1:516563-528218 GCF_001465965.1 Polistes dominula | reverse complement strand
TTATTATTAATATTATATTTGTAATAATGATAAAATAAAATAAAAAATAAAATAAATATGAAATATGAAAAATAAAATATTATTATAAATATGAATATAAATTATAATATTACAAATAATAAAAATAAAATATTATTACAAATATCGAAATAAATTTGAAAATCAAGCGTGAAATTGATTTGATGATGATATAGTGATTGAATTGAAACACGTTTAAAATCGAATTTAACGCGTGTCCTGAATGGATTTCAGACAATAGTGTTACTTCGAGAACGTGAATACCGCAATAGCAATGAAAAGAGAATAAGGGATAGAGGAATAGAGAGTTCTGATAGGACTTTACAAGTTGGATAGGTCTGTTTGTTGAGTTATTTTCAACAAAGAGATAGATAGAGAGAGAAAATGGAAGTAGTTAGTGATTTTGGGGGTGGTGGACGGGTTGGTTCGTTCGTTCGTTCGTTCGTTCGTTCGCTCGCTCGAGGAAAAAGTTTTTAACACACATCGATTGGAAATAGAGAGATACGATATAGTAAAAAGAGAAAGAAAGGGTATAGAAAGAGGGAAAAGGGCGAAGAGTAGGTTAAGGTAGGGTAGCTTAAAGTAACTTGGTTTTGCATGAATCCAAGAACGACATTATCGTTCCGATCTTCCTTCCGAATCTAAGGACGACTAAACTTTTTCACATTTCTTCTTAGGAAAAGAAAAAAATTAGCTTCAGAAACTAATCCATTTCGATTGAATCCTTTTTTTTGGGGGGGATATAAGGATGACTCAAGCTTTACTATTAATCCTTGTTAGTCGTAAATAAGGGAACTGACTTACAAGTACAATTACTTTATTTATTAAGTTAATAATAAATAAATAAWATCAGTTATTCTTATAATACTTCATTTTGTTTAATATTTACCAAAATCACTTAGAACTTCATAAGAATCTTCAATGAAAATTTGACAACCTATAAAAGTAAATTCACTTTCATTAAACAGAATATTCTTTGTTACGTTTTATATACACACATATACACGCAAATATAGTAATATGTATTGTTATCATCTTATTAAATTACAATTAATTTCTCGTTTGTATTGTCATGGGGTCAACTTTTGCGTGCAAAGGTATCGGACGTGCATATGCATAAAGTTTAATTAATTGCAGTAATACAAAGCAACGAGAGTAGGATAAGCACGAAAATATAAGTCGAGAGGGGGGAGAAGTAGGGTGGGGCTGAGGATGATTAATCGTATTTCGTGAAATGAGAGACATTCATTCGTTTGTCCGCAACCCTTCAGTTGTTCACTTTACGAACGTTGTTAGTCGGTTGTGTTGGGTTGTATTATACATCCCTTTTTTTTTTTTAGATGTTACTTTTGTAATTATCCAAATTAAGATTATCATATGTTTTAATTAAAATAAATAAAGTAATAATTCATTGAATATTGTCAAATAATAATTACGTAATGAAATACAATAAATGAAAAATCTTGCAAATTTTAATTCAAAGATGAAACACATCACAATTTGAATGATATTTTGTACAATAATATTTTATTATTATTAATACACAATATGCTCGTGCTTTTATTACAAATATCATTTATCATTATTAAACGTTGAGGTTATTTAATAATATTTTTTTACTATGTTTTTTTTATTTTTTCTATTACACGTCAAAAAAGTGTCGACTACTAAAAGGATGAAAAATCGTCATCCTTTCTTTCCAATATCGGATTTCTTTGTGATTTTTATTTTTTTTATTTTGTAAAACTTACATTATCTTCAACGTTGCTTAATTATTTCCGTCTTTCGTAAATCACGAAAGAAAGGTATTAAAAAAAAAAAAAAAAAAAGGTGACGAAACTTTTATCCATTCTATGGCATTAATTAAGTTCCCATAGATTTTCAGACCTTTTATACTATTTTATCCTCGGTGTATAAAGGATTTTAGGAAGAGAGTGAAGAGAAATTGGTGAAGGAATGAAATGGTACAACTAATTTGGGTTAGCGAGTGAGTGAGTCAGTCTCTGTAATGGAAATACAAAGGAAACACAGGGGTTAGAAGAGAATATTGTCAAAACGCCCGAAGGATCAGAAAAACTAGAATACCTTCCAACGCTTTTGCTTGCTTACTTGCTTACTTGGTTGCTTGCTTGGTTGTTTGGTTGTTTGGTACTCTGCTTTCTTCTCGCTTCTCTGATTTCAACGCGTAAACATGTTTTTATCAGTGAATAAATAAACCAAAATGTCTCATACACCACCCTCATTTCTTTTTTTTTTTTTTTTTTTTACAAAATTATCTCACTTCGTTATTACTCACGTGAATATTTTTTTTTTTTTTTAACTAATCAAATAAATTTAAATCAAATAAATGAGAGTATATTTTAATTATAAAATAATAAATTGATATAATTTAATTTGTATCAATAGTAAGTCACGTGTTTAGTGATTAATAATTAAATAAATAGTTTCTAATAAATAATATGTTATTTTTATAACGTTGAACAATTTGGTTTTTTTATTCTATTGAACAATACTTAACAAAACCATTTATAACTTAGTGAGAATCTTCAGTGTAAAACTCTGACTATCGATAAGGTTCTCCCACACGTGGGAAGTGACTTACAAATAATAAAAATATTTTATTAATATAATTAATAATTTCTAATAAATAATATGTTATTTTTATAATACTGAACAATTTAGTTTTTTTATTCTATTGAATAATACTTAACAAAATCATTTATAACTTAGTGAGAATCTTCAATGCAAAACCCTGACGACCGACAAGATTTTATTATATTTAATAATTAATATTTATATAAATAAATATTTATATATTTACATTTAATATAAATTAATTATTCTAAAATAATATTTTAAAATAGAACCAATTCATTCAAATTTTATCTTTCATTTTTCTTTTTCTTCTTCGTATTGGTGGGATTGGTTTTTGTTGCTTTTGTTGTGTTGTTGTTGTTGATGCTTTCTTATCTTCTTCCTCTAACTTTTCTCTTGTTTTCACATACACAATTACACATAATATACAAACACACAGATACATTCTCTGATAAATGTTGTTATAAAAAACACGAACGAATTTAGGAAAAGGAAGCGACGAAGTATAATATACAAAAGAAAGAGAGAGAGAGAGAGAGAGAGAGAGAAAGAGAAAAGACTACCTTGAAAATTCATGAAGACGCGTACTGAGTTTCTAGCTGTGGCAACTTTTCCCTTTAACAGCCCAGCTAGCAGCAAGCTAGCCCAAGTAGCAGTAGCAGCAACAGCAGCAGCAGCAGCAGTCAACCAAGCAGCCAGTAAGCAACCCATTTAGCAGGGCATGCAACTTAAGTGAGGATTTTCGGGATAGGAAAGCTGCGAGTGAAATTTGCATATCTTTTGCAACGTATAAGAATGATACGTAACGGTTAGAAGGAAGATGTGGGAGAAGTGGGGAGGAGTTAGGAAAGGGAAAAGGGGGACGGGTTATGTGTGCAAATAGGACGATAAGCCCTTTTCCACCGTGCTGTGCTGTGCTTTGTCTTAATGTCGCGAGAAATAACACGAAGGTTTTGTACACCTACGTTTATCCTATTCTTAACATTACCTGATTCCCATATACTTTGACGTTGACTTACATTCATGGTATTTTAAGTCTATCATTTTATCGTTACTTTTATCAAATTTACAAATAAATTAGGTTAGTTTACACAATGACATTAAATATTGTTTGAATTATGTACATTATCAAACAAAAACTACAAACTCATCTCGTGTTAACATCACGTGGAAAAAAATCAAAGCTTTGATAAATCAAAAAACAAAATCAAATCGTTGATTAATTATTTATCAAATTAATTATTATTATAAATGTATGAAATGTTTCCTTAATTTTAAACGTAACACTCAATCGTATATAAAACATTTTAATTCTCGTTGAAAACGTCATAGAATAAAAAGTAGGGTGCACAGAGTGTTTTCATTCGAAAACGAAATCGCTAAGCGTATCGGCTCGTACAGAGAGTAAGAGGAGGAGGAGGAGGAGGAAGAGGAGAAGGGGAAAGGGAAAAGGGATGAAGGGAGAAAAAAAAAGACTACGAAATCTGTTGGTAAAGAGAGAGAGAGAGAGAGAGAATGAGACAGATAGAGAACGATTGCTATCGATTCCGCGACCCATTCAAACTTTCAAATGATTTGAATCGCTAGTCGCGAGAGTCGCGCGTATTCCAATCGACCTTTGACAGGACAAACGGGTTCACCAAATTTGCGGTTTAGAAAGGAAACCAGGAATTCTCTTTTTCATCTTTTACAACGGTAGTAACGTTTTTGTTTTAATTTGATAGAAACGGAAATAACGACAAAAATTGAGAATAATTGATATAATTGTTTCCAGAACAAGAAGAATAAGAATAATAATAATAATAAAAGAGAAAGTAAGAAGAGAAGAATATATAAAAAAAAATAAAGTCAGATATATAGGTGTAGGAGAATGTTAACGAAGGACAGTGAAAATCGTACCCAGAAAGTCGATGCTAATCACGATCGTCATTCTCATCTTTTCCATTTCTTTGTTTAATCAATGAATGATGAAGACTCTAACTAGGAATCTTCTCTATTCGTTCGTTAAGATTAACCAACGAAAAGCAAAAGACTATTTTAGGCAACCCTCGTATATCAAGGATAATTTTTATTTTCTTCCCCTTCATCCTTTTTTCTTTTACATTTTGTTCGTTCGTTTGTTCATTCGTTCGTTCGTTCGGTCAAAGCGCACATACACACACCAGAACATTTTAAATTAAATTCTTCACACTAGAAATTTTTCCCGTGACGTTAATTCGATCCTAGGTACGTACATATGTATGTATATGTGTATATAGTATATAACTCATGTATAATAAATATTCTAATATAAATAGGATGTATTAGTGTATTAAAATAATTGTTAATTAATCGAAAGAAATGTGTATTTTTACTTGTAAACGTCAAGTATAGGATTGGGAGGGGGAACAGTAAAGAGTGGGGACAATGATAAGTGGTGGGGGAATCTTAAGAGAGTGGGGAGAGAGTAAGAAGTGAGATAGGAAGGGTCAGAAAGGAGTGGGAGAAGTGTTGGATGAAAAAGAATGGGAGGGGTACAATATTTAATAAAAGTATTTTGACAGATGACAGTGTGTCAGTTTAAAGGTGAATTTCGAAGGTAATCCAATCCTATATTTGATGTTTTTAATTAACAATACGCTTTATTAGAAATATTATTAGCGCTGCACACATGCGCAACTTTTAGAAAGTCATATAAACAACATTGTTTAAAAGTATTTTCATAGATGACTACCTGTCAGTCTGAAGGTGAATTTCGAATAAGACGGTGCACCGTTCATATACTTGGTGTTTTTAACTAACAATACACATTCCTAACGATTAATTAACAATTATTTAATTATTCTTATGCACCCTACTTAATTTTAGAATATTTATTAACATATATGTATGTATGTATGTATGTAGGTTTCTGTTTTTCATTCTTTTTTGGGGAATCGATAAAAGACGACTACTTTTTCTTTTATTTTCTTTCCTTCTTTTTTTCTTTTCCTTCTTCTTCCATCTTCAGATCCCCGAGAAAAATATCGTAGAAACGTTGAAGAAGTTTCCTTGTGCGTCGATCTGCACAACGTAAAATGCTCACCCCTATCTTTTCTACAACCAAACCCCTCCCTTTACCCCTTCCTTCCTTCCTTCTTTTCTTTTCTTTTCTTTTCTTTTCATTCCTACTACTTCCTTTCTTTCGGTTTAATCTTTTCCGTACGATCAAGCCACTATCCTATTTCGATCCAATAGGATTATCCTGAAGAAAAGGTGGGACGGGGGATTGAGTGAGAGGGGAAAACCAAGGGTGAAAAAGGGGGAAAAGGGAATTTTCCTCGGTGATACGGAAATTTCTCTTACGACTAACTTCCGTGTTAAATCACCGTACATCATCGTGTTACTTTAACTCTTTCTCGAATAAAGGAAGAAATAAAATGAAAATGAAATGGAACCGAAAAAAATATATCAAAAAATAAGAAAATATTACATCGATCGTATGAAGTAAGAAAATAAATAAGGAAGGAAGGAAGGAAGGAAAGAAGGAAGAAAGGAAAATCATATAAAAACATCCCTTGTCCCTTTAAACCATGTCAAAGTTTCACGTTTACTTCTTCTTCTTTTTTCCTCGTTTAAATCTTTAGATACATATATATATTGAAATACGAGATGATTATGATGATGATGATGATGATGATGATAATAGTGTACGATGTTTCTTTAACATAAAAAGAACTTTTAACGATGAGAATCGAATAATGCGTATCATAAAATACACTCGAATGCTTTACACAAAGTTCTATCAAAGTTATGGTCATAAGACATAGGTAATAGCTTTGACCTTGTTTCTACGAAGAAGGGGAAGAAAGAGAAAAAAAAGATTTAAAAAAAATCCTTTTTGTCCTAGACGAACTTTTTGATTATCTATGACATTCTAGATCAAAAAACTAACGAATTTACTTACTTACTTACTTACTTGTTTTCTCATTCGTTATTAACTCTCGGTTGTGTCAGCCCTTTTTATGGTGATTCTCTTGTAAACTGGTTTTTTTTTTTTTTTGATAAATATTACACAAACTTTTTAGTATCGTTAAATAAAACATTATCTTCTTAGAAATTATTGATTTATTTTTTCAATGAAGTATTACAAATATGATATTATTAATTATTAATAATTATTTATATATTTTGTAACACCCAACTTGAAAAGAAGTGCTTTTTAAAATACCCCGATGGTTTATTCCAATGGGTATTTTTAATTCTTCAAATTTTATTCAAACAGCTTTTTTCATTCTACGTCAATTCGAACCACACACGTACACACACAAACACAATATATTATATATATATATCATTAATAAAAATATTTCTTTTTTTATTAATGGAATAAAAAACATTTAATAATGTTCATAAACAATTTAATATAATCGATTGATCGTAGAGTAATATTATCAATTTAGGATTACTTCATCCTCCTACCCCTCCCACTCACCTAACGCAAAATGTTCTGTCACTCTCTGTCCCTTATCCTTTTGTCCATTAATCAAACAATTTACTACTACTATTGCAACTGTGCCTATGTCTATCTATTATCTTTTTATTCCCGTTTCCGGTCAACACAGAAGGGACAATGAAAAGCGTTTCGTTGACGAATCGGAAAGCACGATCTATCGAGAATTTATGATACGTCGTTGAAAGAGAGCTTTTACGATAGAAGTGAATGGTGGAATGGGGGGTTTGTCAGAGAGGAGGGGTTGGAATCGAGATGGTAGCTGACTGAGCGGAAAATTTACCTACGCATTTATTTATCGTACTTCGCAGTTGTAACCCTGTCTACCTGTCTGCCTGCCTACCTGTCTACCTGGCTAGCTACAAACTCTGACTGTTAGCATTCAAACAGAGAGAAAGAGAAAGAGTTTGAATTTAATCGCGTTAAATCCCTCTAACAAACGTGCATCGAATTTGACTTTTCGACCATACGACAAATTATCTTTTCCCGAATGGTACGTTCCAACCACCCACTCACCTACCAGCCCCAACAACCCATCCTAACAACCTACCCCAACAACCCATCCTAACAACCTACCCCAACAACCCAAACCCCACGTTCGTTCGAGTCCACCTTTCACGATCTCACAACACCACCCTTCAAACGCCTACCCCAGTCTCCTCCCTTCTACCACACCTCACCTCTTTTTCCCTTTATTCGTTGACGATACGCCACCAGAGTTCCACGTGTTTGCAGAGCACCAACCGGAGTTACTACCGTTGAATATTTTAACGAAGTGGTGGGCCAAGCTTGACGAGCTCGGTTCCGTCAGTACTTTCGTTTACTATTCATTGATTTATTGGAGACCCAAGCTTTTTTTTCTCTCTCGATCTACTCTTTTCTATACTTTCCTTTTTTATTTATATCCTTCTCTTTTCATCGTAGCATTCAACTAAAATAAAAGGGTTCGATTGTAGCTCGTGTAAACGGATGCATATGAAAACATACTTTCAAAACTAGAAGAAGAAGAAGAAAAATCAAAGAAAAGGTGACTACAATTTTTGTTGTGTACCTTCCTTGAATTTTCTCTTCCAGTTAATTGAGTTTGACGAGTATACTCGTCGTAAAGAAGTGGCAGGATTTTGTTTCATGACTAGTATACTCGTCATATGTAAAAAGTAATGATCATTAGCTGTTGAAATTGTAATTTTTGTATCCAAAACGAAGAATAGTCTGAAATTTTAAGATGAATAAGAAGAAATTGAAGATTTGTAAATGATTATTTTTATTTTTTAGTTTTAGAATTCATTTTATTCAGATAAATGAACGATTTTAACCTCAAAACTCGTCATCAGGTTGATTTCAGCGACACACAGCGGTGATTAATTTCAAAACGAAGCGCCACAGTTAAACCAGTTAATGAAAATTAGAAGCTCTCAAGGTATTTTCAGAGAAGATTCTTATCAAATTTAGAATATTAAAAAGAAAAAAATAAGGAGAGTAAAGTGTATTAGAAACTTACGTAAAATTAGAATCGATTTACCCTTATTACGAAATTAAATGAAAAGTAGGTATCGATCGTGTTTTAAATTATCAGATTAAATTTTTGAAAACTTTCAATTGGCGTGTTCGATAAAAATCTTGAACATAACATTAATTCAATGTTACATAAAAAAAATTATAATGCAAAGAATGATGAAAAATCGTTTGGACACGTCAGCGTTGAAAATTTAACCCAATGAGCTTCTTTTTTTTTATTTTTAATTTTAATATATGTGTAAACTAGCTGAGATTTGCTTGGTTGGTTGGTTGCTTTAACTTTTGCATTATTCATTCCTATAATATTCGAATAAGAACATAATATAACCACGTATAATTGTAATATTACTCATTTAAAATTTATAATGTTATTTTCAACTAAATATCTATGAATTATGTATATTATATTTTTATATTACAATTTATTTGAAAATTCAGACCATTAAAATTGCACACACAATTGTGGTTTTTAAGGATTACATAAGAGTAATGTAAAAACGTTTACAAATTTTATTTTTCAATACAATAGGCTCTAGAGGATTTTTTTTTATACCACTTCACCACGTAGCAGTAGGCTGTGGGGATTGTTAAAATGAGCCGTTTATTGTAAAAGTGGCCTAACTCCATTTATGTTCGAATCGAGATATTGAAGGGTTTGCGTTTCAATGCAATTAAAAATATACTAACGAGTTATACTGTTTAAGTGTATCTAAAGGTGTTCAATTTACAGTTCCTATTAAATTAGTGGCAATTATATGCGTTTTCTAACCACAAATGGAGTTAGGCCACTTTCAAAATTAACAATCAGATTCATTGTGAAATTTAAAGGATCCCAAGTCCATCTTCTTAATATATATAAATTACGTGTCACGTTGTTTGTTCGCAATGAACTCCTAAACTACTAAACGGATTTGAATAAAATTTTGCACACTGTGTGTAGTTTCATCCAACTTGAAAGATAGGATAGTTGATATCTCAATTTATAATCGCAATATTATTTGTTTATTAACAAAGAGTCATGATTATCTCTGTTAGTTAGATAAGATTCTAACAGGTGACTGTATAAGGTAATTCGTTGACTTAAAGACGTGTGTATCGGACTGATATATATATGCTTAATAATCTCTCTCTCTCTCTTTCTATTTTTTCGAAATATTGCTAGGACAAAAATAAAAGGGAAAAAAAAATTGTCGATGGAGAAAGAAAATGTAGAAAAAGGGATACGCTAACCTAAGAGAGGGAGTGAATGAAAGGTACAAAAAAAAAAAAATGTTCGTTTCGGAATTGGCCATAACAAGATTTCGCTTCTATTATCATCCATCAGTGTCAATCCATGTATGCATTCTCTCGTAGGCATCCCGAGAGCACTTTCGGGTTGAGCTTCGATAGACGCAACGTCGGCAAATTCACTGTATATATAGTTCACTATGTGAGTCTATCTCAGTCTCTTTCTCTCTGCTGTTCGTTCTCTTTCTCTTTCTCTTTATAGTTTGGCGAAAAACGATATAGGTTTTTTTTTTTCGTTACTATCCTCTCGGTTCTTCTCCCTTACCGAAAAAAAAAAAAAAAAAGAAAATAGAAAAAAAACCTCTCTATTCCTATATACATCATATGATTTATGTATGTGTGTGTACAAAAGTTCAACGTATGTATTTTCACGCTTATACACGTACACATACAATTACACGTACTACACGTATATTGAGTTGGTGAGTTTTTTTTGCATTTTATCTATTGACTGCAAAAATGTAAGTGTGCGTGTGCACGTCACGTATGTGTATATGTACGTGCGTTTATGTGTACGTGTAGGAACATGGTTTGCACTCGATACTGGTACTCCATACGGCACTTTACGAAACCGATGAAATATGTTAACAGCATTTCGTGAACGGTTGGTTTTGCTCGCGTGTTAACCGATCAAGTAATAGTAGTAGTGGTGGTAGTAGTAGTGAACAAGAAACTTCGTTGAAAAAAAAAAAAATATTTTAAAACTTACTCGAGATATGATAAAAGAAAAAATAACAAAATAAAAAAGCACTCGCTTTCGTGCAACGTTATCTCTCTCTCTCTCTCTCTCTCTTTCTCTCGCTGATTTTATTTCTCTCTTTTGATTAGCTTTGATTGATATCATTTATAAAAATTTTTTTCTGTTACGAGTTCAAAGATTTTTATTTATTTTTCTTTTTCAATTTTTAATTTGACTAAAAAGAAAGTTCAAGGAATTGGACCAATGAGACGTTGATACACCAATTTTTCGTACAATTAACCTTTTGAGTGGTGAATACTTTTAACTAAAATGTTATTTAGGAACGGAATAATTTATTATTAATCAGATTCTAATAATAAATTATATTCAATATAAATTAAATATAATTTTTATTTATTTATTATATATTTACTATCTTCTTAATATATATTAATTACGTGTCACGTTGTTTGTCCGCAATAGACTCCTAGACTACTGAACCGATTTTAACCAAATTTTGCGCACTGTATGCAGTTTCATCCAACTTGAAAGATAGGATAGTTTATATCTCAACTTATAATTGGTATAAGGTAATTCGTTGACTTAAAGACGTGTTTATTGGACTAATTGTGAGCCACAGCAACGCGTGGCGGGGCACCCCTAGTATTATTATATAAATTAAATATTATATTAATATATTTAATATATATTGAAGTTTCTCTGTTTCAGAAAATATAATTTAATTAATTAATATAAACATTATATTATTTTATATTAATATTAATATACAATATAATATTAAATATAAAAATAATATAAATGATATAAGTCCATAGCACTCTAAGGGTTAAACACCAAGAATCATTGATTTTGTTTATTTCTTTCTTTTTTTTTTTTGTGGATTTTTTTTGGTTTTTTTTCTCAGCAATTTTTCAAATCATTTCATTCTTTTTATAAATCGTTCAGTCGACAAAAATTTCTATATTCATGGACCATCTCGCGATAAATAAATTCACTGCTACGTCATTCCACATCTCTCGGTTGCATTGTTCTTTTTTTCTTTTATTTAAAAAAAAAAAAAAAATAG
>NW_015148992.1:454269-515948 GCF_001465965.1 Polistes dominula | reverse complement strand
ATATATATATATATATATATATATATATATATATTTGTTGAAAATGAAACTTGTCGTGCAATGAAGATCAGAATAATTTCGAATGATTGTCATAACGAGATGACAACGATGTTTAAAAAAAAAAAAAAAAAGAGAGAGAGATAAAGATAAGAAGAATGAAGAGGAAGAAAAGGTAGAGGAGATGTGAATGGGGATGAAGAAACGAAAAAAAAAAAAAAGAAAATTCAAAGAAATGGTGGAGTTTGCGTTTTATCCTCTCGCAGTTAGAAATAACGAGTCCAATGGCGTACTCGCGAAATTCGATGTCTCGTCGAGTTCACGCTTCTCATTCTCCCTTTTATTTTTCTTTCTCTTTCGTTTCTTCACGAGAGAGAAAAAGATAGAGAGAGAAAGAGAGAGAGAGAGAGAGAGAGAGAGTGAGTGAGAAAATTTCACGGTGCAATTTCACAGGGGGGTACTCACAGGCAACATTTAAAACTGCGAACGTCGCGGTAATTATTACAACGTTCTAACGAAGTCTCCCTTAATTCGTACCACCTCCAACCCTTGAACTTTTTTCTCTCTTTCTCTCTCTTTCTCTCTTTCTCTTTCTCTTATTCTCTCTTTCTCTTTCTCTTATTCTCTCATTTTCGTTCTCTTTCTCTATACATTTCTCTCCAAACTCAGCTTGTCTCTACATCTCCCTCGTTTTATCGGTTTTTCAAGCCACCACGAATAGTTTTACGTTTCTCTCATTCCCTTTTCATTTCTTTCTTTATTTCTTACTTTCTTTTGCTCTTTCTCTCTCTCTTTCTCTCTCTTAATACTTTTGCTACCTAACCATCAACCCCTAATTATTTCGACTAAAATTCGAGGGAAATATTCATACGATGATATCGTGGTTTTGAAATACGTTAAAAGCATGATACGTTATCTTATAAAGATAAAAATACTTTTAGAAAAGATAATGATCATATATTATATAAAAGATAATAATGTTAGTTATAAATAAAGTCATTAGAAAAATATTGCTAATCCAATATTGTTTAAATTAATTGAATTAAATTATTTTTAAAGTACAGTGACATTCCTCTTTCCTTTTAACCAATTTGATTTAACTTGAAATAATAATTTATTTATTAGAAAAATATTACTAATCCAATATTATTTAATTTAATGAAATTATTTTTAAAGTACAGTAATACTCCACTTTCTTTTTGTCCAAGTTGGTTCCAAATTTATTTGTTAAATTAATTGAATTAAATTATTTTTAAAGTACAGGGACATTCCTCCTTCTTTTTAACCAATTTGGTTTAACTTGAAATAATAATTTATTTATTAGAAAAATATTACTAATCTAATATTATTTAATTTAATGAAATTATTTTTAAATTATACAGTAACACTCCTCTTTCATTTTTGACCAAGTTGGTTCAATTTAAGATGATAATTTATTTATTAGAAAAATATTACTAATCCAATATTGTTTAATTAATTTAAATTATTTTTAAAGTGCAGTAAAACTCCTTTTTCATTTAAACCAAATAATTTCAACTTCAGATGATAATTTATTTATTAAAATAATAATTGATTAAAATTCATCGTCAAAATTTATCATCAATCAAATGAAAACATATGATAACATTAACAGTCCTGTATATAAATTCATATAAATAATTTCAAATAATTATAAACATTAATGAACATCATGCATACATATGCATTTAAATATTCTGATTTGAACTAATGAACAATTGTTGTATTACATATTGATTTTTATTGTTTAAACAATATTTTCGAAATCTTTTAAGAAATATGAAAATAGAAACAAACTGAGAGTAACGAGTCGAATATCATTAACTTGTTCTTTCCCTTTCTCTTTGCTACTACCAGCTTACTCCTTTTTTTAATTAAAGGAATCCGAACAACGACAACGACAACGACAACGACAAGGAGACGACGTCGAGACAACCTTCATTTTATTTCTCGATCTTTCACTTTGGTTTCGTAACGATCTCTTTAGCGAAATACATTTTCTCTTTTCCCTTTTCCCTTTCCCTTTAGTTTCGTTTCTAAAGAAAAATTCGTTACGATGTAATTATAAGAAGTATCACAAAGAGTTTTACTTCCATTCTTGTTCTTCAGTATTCTACAGAAATAAAAAAAAAAAATAAAAAAAAAAACCAACAAAACCTTGTAACAGAGTGTTGTATATAAAATAAGAGAACGATAAATACGCGAAATATTTGATAGAAGCGTGAAAATGAGGATAGCCGAGCAATGTTTTTCTAAAGAAAAAGAAAAAAAAACACAAATAAACAAAAAAGGAAAAGTTACAACTTTAACTTTGTTTTTTTTTTTTTTCCTTATTTACTTTAGTCAAGTTTAAGGAAAAGGAAATAAATACTGCATGCTTTTGGATTCTTCTTCTTCTTTTTCTTATTTCTAGTGTGTTTGAGAAAGAGAGAGAGAGAGAGAGTCACAGTTAAGAAAGTTTTAGATTTTGGCACAACAGACACAAAGTAAGAAGAGAAGTTAGGGGCGAGGGGGGAGTAGGTGGAGTTGTGGGATTGGTTGGTTGACCCTCTTCTTCGTACGGCACCTTGAGATTACTTGAAAGCTTCTTCTGCTTCTACTTCTACTTGTGCTTTTTCAATTTTTCTTTCCCTTAACCACAGAGCAACGAGCTTCTATAAAATTCATGGAACGTGTAATGAAGTCGTGACATATCAAGCTGCGAAGGTTGGTTTGAAAGCGCTTGAAAAATAGAAAGAAAGTGTGAGAAAGGGAGATAGAGATATACTCGACAAAAGAGAAGACCAGTTCCGTTTCGTTGAATGTAGCAGAACTCTGCGGTTAACCTAACCGCGAACACGATTAATCCTACTGAAACTAATTCGCTCGGCTGAATTCCCTTTATCCAGAGCCTTAAGCACTTTGGATTCACCCAGCAAGGTTAGCTCAGAACTAACCAGGAACCAGGCGCATAGGCCAGCCTGTTTGCTTGTTAGCCTGACAGAATGTTTCCCTAGAAACATTAATAATTACTGACACACGACCGATTTCTCTCAGTGAATCCAACGGAATGCAACTTGGAAAGACGAAATTATGATGGACATCAACTTGCTTTAGAGAAGATTAGAACATCTTTCAAAGTTTTCGAATATTCCTCATCAATTTGTCTCCAAAACCACCCAACTCACCCTTTCCGTTGTCAATTATTTTCAATTATATTAAAAATATTCCAACCAATTTATACAAGACCTGACGTGAAGATATAATCCGATTGAAAATAACTTGAGTAAAGAATAGAATAATAAAAAAAAAAAAACTGTATTAGCTCATTAACAGAGCATAGAATTGTAAGTTAAAGCTTGTTATACGCAAAGCTTTAGTCTGAAACCCCCATATGGATTTATGGAGTCTAACAATGGGAAACTACGTTGGGAAACTCAAACATTGAAATTCTACAAAGATTTCAATCAAAAATACCTGCTGAACATTTGTAATGACCACTAGTATGGTATGATATAGCAAAATGAAAGAATCCACAAAGACCTTGAGTAATTTTTCCTACGGTAAATGAAGAAAATTGCAAATTACAGCTAATGTTGCAACATTCGTTTAGATAACTAATCAAACTAACCAACATTCGTTTAGATAACCATTAAAATTTGCCCTCTGGCAAATAATTTGTTGGTAAACTCTGATTTTGTACGTTGATTAAAAAGATTATATTTTTATAATATACAAATAAGATTTAATTAACTATTATTGTAATTTTTTTTTGTTCAATTAACATTTAATTTAATTCGATATATTTTATTTTTTATAAATTATTTCTGATTTATTACAAAATACATTTTGTAACAAGCATAGTACACCCCTTGTGTGTTGTATGTATAAATGTATTTATTTAAAATTCATATCATATTTTATGTAACTAGTTTAAATAAAAAAAAAAAAATATATATATATATATATATATATATATAGCACTTTCTGTGCTCATCAAGCTATTTTGTCATAATGTGACACACATTTTTGGTAAAGTAGAGTAGAAAGAGAGTAGGATAGCGAAAAAAACGTTAGGGAAATGGCTAGAAGATTAATCATACCCCGGAGGTCGAATGTCCTGAATATGGTTCCTCCTCCTGGTTCCAAGGAAGAAGGATCGTAAACATCCGACCATAGGAAAGAGCTTTTTCTTTTTTCTTTTTTTTTATTCTTTTTCTCACGAATTTCAACTAATCTTCCTTTTCCTTGCTCAGAATATTCTGCAGGAGCTTTCTCTTTCACTTTGAGGTTAGAAATGTTCTGTTTCTTTTAAGATTTCTTTTAAATACTTATACACATTAGTTAATATATTAATTAATTAATTAATTAATTATTTTATCATTAAAATATAGTATATTAATTTTAATAATGATCATTTCATTCGTGTGAATGTTTTATTCATCATTTATTAACACGTTTTGTATTTTAAAAAATTGTCTTTGAATTTAATTCGTAAAGCTAAACAATATTATTAATTTAATAATAATAAATAATAATAATAAATTGTTAAATAAATTTATACTTAAAAATTGCTAATTAAAGGATATATATATTTTTTTTTAAAGGTTAACTGAGTCTCTTAGTACTCTGAGATTTCAATAGATGACACTGTATCACAATTCAATTATTTTGCTATGTTCACATCATACATTTGTTTTTTTCAGATTTTCATATGACATAACCTTGCTTTTTATATTTTTTTATGTATTATTATTATTTTATCTATTTCATTACAATCGCTGTATTATTTTACGTGTTGTTATAATTTACAAAATCATTTAGAATTATATTAAATCAACATTTTATAACCAAGTAGAACCAATTATTTTTATATCATCGTCATCATCATCATCATCATCATCATCATCATCATCATCATCATCACCAACTATGACGACGATGAGAAAAAAAAAACACAGTTAATGAAATAAATAATTATATTGAAATAAATTTTATAAAATGTCGATGGCCTTTTTGTGTTAACGTTAACGTTCCTATCCTCCATTTCGTTAGTTTTAATATTTAATAACGTTCGTTTCAATTTAACGATGTAACAAATGTTTCTCTCTCTCTTTTTCTTTCTGTAAAAAAAAAATTCAAAAAAAAAACGATAAATTTATTATTATTATTAAGAATACTCTCTCTCTCTCTCTGTCTCTTTTTCTTTCTCTGTCTCGTAAAGTTTTCACGAATTCTTAATGCAAGTTGCAGCATTTGACTTCATTATTCTGTACTTACTTCGGCTTCATTATTGTTTTAAAAGAAAATAAAGTAAAAAGTCAAAATAAAGAATGAGAAAGAGAGAGAGAGAGAGAGACAGTTATGAAAGAAGCAGACAAGGATACTAACTAATTGTTCGATTTTCAGTACCTAGAAAAGGGAAATACTAGGAACTTCTCTCTCTCTCTCTCTCTCTCTCTTACTCTCTCTCTCTCCTATTATCTTGTCGAAAGGATTCAACCAGATTTCTACCTGAGTCAAACTATTCGTGAATACTTTCGAAAGAATTCATTTGGTATTCGCGAAAATCCTCTTTCCATTTCCTCTCTCTCTCTCTCTCTCTCTCTCTCTCTCTTTCTCTCTTTTTTATTTCTTTCTAATTCTCTTTCATTTTCTCTACAGACAGACAAGAGTTAATCTAACTCTTTTGCATAAGTATGTCAGCTATTTAATTCAACATACGATCCATTCGATTGAACGGGGATTGCGTACATTCATCAAGTTACACTAATTCTGAATCATTTCAAAACTCACACACACACACACATACATATACATTAAATTATCCATTGCATTTTACGATGCAAGTAGTAGTGTCATCATCGATGTCACTTTCGATTAATTTGTCTCGACAATTCAATCCATTAATCAATCTTCAATCTCGAATACCTTTTTTTCATTCATCAAATCAAACTAATCTTGATAACCTTGAAATGGTGGTAGTAAAAGGGGCTTGTGGGGACGGGTTGACACACTTGTAGATTTAAAAACTTGTTTGTTTATAGATAAATATTGTATTATTTTATAAATAATAATATACAGGTAGCCCTCCTAGAACACGGGTTCCTTTCCAAAAAAACCTTTGTACAACACTGTACTTTGTACACATCGTGTACAGTTGTGTATTACAACACAACTGGCATGCCGTTTTACAGATACAGTGTTGCGGAAAGTATTTTTAACCCTCTTTTGTAACCCCCCTTTTGGTACTAACTCTGGGCCTCATGCAACACGGTTTCACACAACACGACATTTTCTAGGAACCTTTCTACCATGTTATAGGAGTGTTACTTGTACTTTAAAAAGGATTTAAAAAAGTAAAGTGTGTTCTATTAGGTGGTTGGGAAAGTCATTTCGTTTTTTGCTGACACAATAATGGCATTAATTGATGCAAACCGACAAATAGTAACACATGAGATGGATGAGAGGTTAAATTTATACAAATTTAACTATTTATGATCACTTGATAGGTTTAGGTTTAATCTCGAAGCCAAAATTATCTTCATTTGTACAAAAGAAAAACGATACGACTTTTCGAACCACCTAATATTAATAATTGAACTTAACGTCAATAATATAATAGAATAGGATATGAATTCTACCCCTACATGCATGTATCACTTTCTAATCCGATTGGAAATCATTATCACAAATTGATACGAATTATTCAGATTATAATCGCCTTCACAGGTGGCTAATGCCTGCCCGTTGATTCATTAAGCTACGTGCTGTTATTTAAATGAAAATCAAATGTGTGAGGGTAAAAGGTGAGGAAGGAGGAGAAGAAAGGGGCCGCAGGATTTTCGAAATTGTAATCCTATAGTTATTGTCTCTCATTAGTAGTGAACTATACTTGTTAATCGTTATATCGATAAGTACGAATATTATCGATATACCTTTTCGTATTTCTGACGATACCTTGACCAAGATTTTCCATACTTGTCGATAATAATTTTATTTAATAATGACGTCATTTATTCGATAATTGGATTGATATGCACCTGCCCGTATATACCCCTTTATAATAATAATAATAATAATAATAATAATAATAATAATCAATTAATAAATACGAACGAAATATCGCGTGTGAAGTTTAAATGGGGAATTACGTTTTTCTTCCCTCTCTGATACCCACCCCTACCCATCACTTTTACCTTTTCACTAATGGTAGTTAATTAAACATTTTGGGGTGTCCATTATTTCGTTACGATGAACGATATTGTTTTAATATTCACGATATTTGATTGTAAATCATTGTTTGATGCTAAATTTTGACTGAATTCTGACGTACCAACCTTTCCTTCCTACCCTAAACTAAAGGAATGCATATTTAGTAATCGTAATTATCATTAATTAACTTATTTTCACGTGGTGAAAACGAATTCTCCCCCCCCCCTTACCCCCATTTTCTTTTTTTCATTTTTATATTTCTTTTCTTTTTCTCATCCCCCCACTCCCTTAGCTCTTTTCATACTCTCTTTGGTTCCATCTCTCTCGTTTCTCTTTCAGACTTCTAACCATCTTCTCGAGGTAAAAAAGAAACAGGTGGGGGGGGGGAAAGAAGAAAAAAGTAAAAAAGACGAGCTAAGCACGAATCTCGACTCGGTCGAGAGAAATTTTGTCGGACGCTTGGAAAATTACTTCGAAACGAGTAAAACCTGAAGAGAGTGAGTGAGTGAGTGAGAGAGAGAGAGAGAGAGAGAGAGAGAGAGAGAGAGAGAAAATAGAACTCGTGTAAGGGTAGAAAAGAATACGTGGTCGAATAATAGTGTGTACGTTTACATCGTATAGTTGTATATGTAGTTGGTATATTCGTTGTATTTTCAACGAGAATGATCGTGAACACAAAACTCTCGTAATTGTGTTTCCTGTCCTCGTCTCAATCTTAAAGAAGTAGTCTGTCCCAAAAAAAAAAAAAATTTCACTGTTAATCTTACATTAGTGATGGTCATGTATATAAAAAAAAAAAAAAAATATCTTTTTTTTCTATTTTTCTACTGTTCTTTTATTCGTTTAAATAGAAAAGGGGTTAGAGAGAGAGAGGGTTGAGGGAGGGTTGAGCAAGAAAGTTTCGAAATTAAAGTAAATTATTTAGTCAATAATATTAAATCATAAATGTTGTTAGTCATATTTTTAGTAAAAATATATATATATATAGTTTATTAATCATTAAATAATAAATATAATATTGATATATTAATATTAATAATTTAGAATTAATATTGTAATTATTATTATAATATTAATATTATAATATATACGGTATTATTATTATAATTTTTAATAATTATATTATATTATAAATATTTTAATGTATGTAATTATTATTATAAATATTATTATATATATTAGTAATTATATATATAAAAATATTAATTATAATTATATATAATTCTATATAATTATATATAGAAATATGTAATAATATTATATATAAATAATTATTATACTAATATTAATTATATTATATTATATTATAATAATTATTAATATTATAATTAATATATGTATAATTAAATTAATATTATTAATAAATTTATAATATATTATTATAATAATAATTAAATTTAATATATTAATATTGTTATATTAATATTAATAATTTAATATAATCATCATTAAAGAATATATTATATTGTTTGATAATTGTCATATATGATTTACTATTTTTTACTGAAATAAAATAAAAAAAAAAATATTTTTAAATTTATATTTACTATATATTTATTTTATAAATAAATTTAAAAAATAATACTTTAATTATTTATTAATTTTATACAGTGTATAAAATAATTTGTTATTTAATAATCGATACACATATAATTTATTATAATATTTTCTTACTTTTAGAATTATAATTGATTTTGTTTTAAAAAACCAACACGTCATTCTCCTCCCTCCCCTCCTCCCCATTTGCCCCCATTCTTTTATAACAATTAATAAAATTGTTAGTTATTATTAAAAATAATAAATTAATAAATTTTTCCAACGTTTAAGAGAAAATCGTTTGTGTTTCAGACAGATTTGAAGCATCGTTATATTAGTCCACTTCGTTTTTCACAGTCTCCCTCCCTCCCCCACTCTTCGTTTTCAGACCTTGTTACTTTTCTTTCTTTTTTTTTTTTTTTTATTTATTCCACAATATGTTTTTCTATCATTTAAAAAGTACTTTAACGAGATAAAAAGAGATAGAGAGAGAGAGAGGAAAAGTTTTCAAGTTAAACTGCCATTGGAATATTTCGGGATAAAACCAGGTTGCTTTCGTTCGTTAACGGGATTCTTGGTTGAAAAAACCTCGTAGAAAAAGAAAAGAAATTTGAAAAAGAACGTAAGAGAGAAATAGAGAGAGAGAGAGAGAGAGAGGAAAAGATGGTTCTGTTTTCTTTCAGCAAGCGTTTCATTATAGGAGCTTAAGAATGATAAAACTAAAGAGTAAAAGGAGTGGAAAGAATAAGAATAAGAAGATGTAGAGTTAGTGGGTCGATGAGAAGGGGGTTTGGGGTAGAAAGGAAGCTACTTACCTGGATAAGAAACTCGATCCAATGTCGTCAAAGTAGAAAGGAGTAAGAAGTAGAAGTAGAAGAAGTAGAAGAAGAAGAAGAAGAAGAAGTAGTAGAAGTAGAAGGGATGTTAAAGAGAGATGGGTTCGCGACGTCGAAGCCAAAACACTTCGCGGAAGTAAAGATTGCTATAATCTTAATTAGCAAAGAGAGTAGAGTGAGAAAGAGGGATGAAAGGAGACTACGAGTTAGGGTGGGAGTGTAGAAAGGGTGGAAATGGGGTAGGTTTACGGGACGTCGCGTCCAAGATAGACTAATGAGATTAAGTATGACTTTCTTTACGACGAAAATGGGAAAGTAGGTGTGGGGGTGGTAAGGGTGGAAGAGTTAGAAGAGTATGAAGAGTATGAAGGATGGTTGATCTTTGGAACAAAGTTGACTTTCAAGTTCCCTCCGCCACCCCGTATCTCCATCAATTCTGTTCCTTTTTTTTTTTTTTTTGCTACTGCTGCTTTGGGAACTTTGCCTATCTTTCTCTTTCTCTTGCTCTCTTGGGTATGTACGTTAGATATCGAAGATTTTCAATTCGTAGATCGTCGTGGGTCGAGTAAGTCGTTGGATGATTTAAGGAACTAAGTTTAACAAGTGGATTTTGATGTATAAGAGAAAGAAAGATAGGATGAAGTAAAGGAACGTGTCAGAAGATAGCAATAGTAGTAGTAGAACGTGAAATTCGACGTGATTCAAGAAGTCTTGATATGTTTCTCTTTCTCTTTCTCTTTCTGTTCTTTCTAGTTTCATTCGTTCGTTCGTTCGTTCCTTGGAATAAGGTATAGAGAGAACTATTTACGAAAGTGAGAAAACTTGTGCAGGATCTCAGCGTTCCTCTGGTTATAGGAGAAACCAACGTACGGAACTTAGAATGCCGTTCGTGGACGTGTGAGGAATGCAAAATGCGCAAGAAGACAGACATTCGAGTTACGCGTCGTTTCGGTGAAAGGTTGGAAAACGCGTTCCTCCTTTCTGTTAATTGGCATCCAACACTGAAATCCCTACGAGTTATCTTCCTTCTCTTTCTCTCTATTTATTCTCATTTACTCTTTACCACCCCAATATAACATACTGTATATATAAAGTCAGAGTCATACATTGTTGGTTCGCAATGAAGTTCTAAAATCAAACGATTTTAATGAAGATTTTAGTTGTATTTTTTATGATTTTTTGCAATTATTTTGTATTTTTTATTGTTAATTTAAAGAATTTATTATTTAGAGGTTATCTAAGTCTCTTGGGTTCTGTAAGTATTCGATAAATGGCGCTGTATTTCAATTTAAATACGACATAACCTTACATTTCCTATTCTTTCGTGTGTTATAATTTGAATAGTTCTTAATGCTATTATTTTCTATTTTTTATTGCTAATTTAAGGATTTATTATTTAAAGGTTATGTAGTTTTTTAGGTACTTTAAGTTTTCAATAGATGGCTTCGTATTACAATTCAATTATTACATTACTAACCTTACTTTTTATATATTTTTGTGTATCATTATATTGTTTGTTTCTTTAATTAAAAATTTAAGGTGCACCTCTGGTCACACATTACTCTGTAGCCTTGTTATAATACATTGATTTAATGTAATACTAAATTATTCTCAATGAAGTCCCATTAATACTATCTTTTCATTTAATAAATATCCCCCATTTCAATCTTACACTTGAAAAATCTGTAATACTTTAATTTAAGATATAAATTTAAAAATTGTGTGTTTTCCTATTCCTAATTTGAATTTCCAGAAATTCTAAATGAATATTAAATTGGACTGCATTAAATAGTTTAGAATTATAGTAAATCAACGCTTTATTACAAAACCACAGCAACGCATGGTCAAACCACCCTAGTATACATATATATATATATATAGATATATAGGAGTTTCAGGTTCGAAGGTACACACAGAAATAAAGAGAAAAGTAGTAAAAGAGAAGGCCTTAGCCTACTTCTTCAGGCAACCTCAGCTTCATCCTCCTCCTCCTCCTCCTCCTCTTCCTACCTTTTCCTTTTTTCTTCTTCTTCTTTTTCGTAAGAACAAAAAGATCGTTATAATGGATCTCTCGTGCAAGCAGAACCCGAGTTATATAGAACTGCATACAGCAGTAGGTAACGTAGCACACACAGCATTACATAGCACAGAAAACACAAGCGTGTTCTACTATTAGCGGTGCCGGTGGTGGTTGTCCAAGCCGTTGTTCTTTCCCGGCACCCACCCCTTTTCTCTCTTTCTATCTTTCTCTTTCTCTTTACTCTACCGCCACCCCTCCCCTCCTTTATTTTTCTATTTCTATCTTTCTCTTCTCTTCTTTTCCTTTCTTTTCTTTTCTTTTCTTTTATTTCACGTTCTCTTTTCTCAGAGTCGCGCAAAGTGAGAGATCTCTTGAGCGGAAATAGCTTCCGAGCTGGAATAGTATTGCCCAGAAGTTGTCGCCTCGGTACTTGTTCGCAAGGAGGAGGAGGAGGAGGAGGGGTGTAGGAAGGGGGGGGGGAGGAAAACCGGCAAGAAATATAAGTGGACTCGCCAAGTGGGTAATTGAATTGCGGAAGGAGGCCACCCTTTTCGTCGTGTTCGAATGAAACGCCTGAAGAAAAGGGAAGCGAAAGCAAGCAAGCAAAAGAGAAAGAGAAAAAGAGAGAGAGAGAGAGTGAGAGTAAGATTGAGTGAGAGAGAGAGAGAGTGAGTGAGTGGTGGTAGTGCAAGAGATGGAAGTTCATCTTGAGGGCTGCTGCGTTTTCCTCTTGGATGTTCCTACACGTTCCTGTTAAAAGAGAGAAAAAGAGAAATAGAAAGAAAAAGAGAAAGAGAAAGAGAAAGAGAGAGAGGCAAAGAGATGGGGTCGTGCGAGCGACACCAGTAGAAGGGCTGAGGGGAGGGGGAAAGGGTGCTTGCAAAAATACGCGAACCCAACGCGCGCAATCTTTTCGGAATTGGTTAGATCTCGTAACTGAGAGGTGAAGAGGGGGGGGGAGGAGGAAGGCAAGAGAAGGTTCGAAGTGAAAAAGAAAAGCGCAAACTAAAAAGAATGACAGAGAAAGAGAGAGAGAGGGAGAGAGAGAGAGCTAGAACAAGAGGTAGGAGAAAATTGAAATTGAAAATCACGATAACAAGCGATTTTCAAAATAGTTCGTATGAACTATGATAGTTTGCAGATTATTATATCAATTTTAGAAATAAAAGACCAATTTGTTTGATCGAACGTTTGAAATATTTCTTTTTTTTTTTTAATATGACTAATATTTATACAAAAAAAGGAAGACAAAGTTAGGAATGGTATTTTACTAGAGTACGGAAAATAGTTAAACTTTTCAATCGATGTCTATCGATTTATGATATACCTTAGGTGAAGATGATGAGGAACAAGAAGAAGAAGAAGAAGAAGAGGAGGAGGTGAAGGATTTCTCACGAGAAACGTGGGAACGATCGACGTTTCCGATCTGTCAATTCGTAGTACGAAACTCTTTATCGAGGAAGAGGTTTCTGAGTTGGTTGGTTGATCCAGGCTTCCCTAGTTAAGAGTTAGAAACTCATCGCTCTCTCGTTTGGCTTCTTACATCTCACTCTCTCACTCTCTTTCTTTATTTCTTTTCACTCTCTTCTATCGAAGTTCCAGTTAGTATCGCAATGCCAGCTGCGTTGTACGTAAAACGAGCCGAAACTTGGGATAACTGGAAACGTCATACTTACCTATATATGTATATAGATATAGATATAGCATACACGTACAATGTATAGGTAAATTCTCAGGGTAGACCACCACCACTACCACCATCACCACCAGGGATCGAGAAAGGTAGACATTTTATTCCAGCGTGCAACGCATACGCGACCGAGGAGTATATTTTGTAGAGGCTCTTGGGATATCGCGGATAGCGTCGTTGGTGGCGTGGTGGTAGTAATGGTGGTGACGATGGTGGTTGCTGTTGGTCGGGGTAGCGGTGAATGTGGTGATGCTGATGCCAGGTACCCCACCACGCATTTGGGTCGCCGAGCTAAAGGTTCTGCTACTAGCGGCGAGTAGGACAAACGTAACTCCTATTTGGGGTGGGAAGGAAGGGTGGTTTTAAAAGGAACGAGAGAGAGAGAGAGAACAAGTAATACATATATGCATATATACATATATATATATTCGTATATAGAGAAGCTTGCCAAACCACGAACGTATCCGAGATTTTCCCTTGCGATAGTCATAAGGAAAACCAACACTCCTGCGTCACTTCTCGTCTCTCTCTCTCTCTATATATATATCTCTCTCTTTTCCATACAACTTCAACCCGATAAAGTTTAGCCACTCGCGAGCTGCTGCTACTGCTGCTACTGCTGTTGCTGCCTTCACGAAACTCTACCCAGGGCCAGTTTGCTAAGTGGATGGGTTAAGTACGAAGTATAAGTTCCCAACGCGCTATTTCCTACACGTATGCATTTAGAAAGTCTCACGTTTAGAAATGTAAATACCGAATAGACGAATTTCCATCTTCCTCTCTTCCTCCTTTTTTTTATATCTTACTTTTTATACACACATACTTGTTTATACTATAATGTTTAATACTCTATCTCATATCATAGGATATGTAATCGTCGATGTAATATCATTTGTTTATCATTTGTATATATTTATCAATGTTGCAATCATTTTACAATCATTTACAGATAACAATAGGAAGAAACATTTTCCCATGACTTAATATTTTGAACATACCTTATAATAGTGCACGTCATTTTCAATATTTTGTTATGTATGCGTGCATGAAGTATATATAAGTATATAGGTAGGTAGATAATACTTGAACAATTTTTATGGCACGCGATCCCGCACGATTTTATTATCTTTGCATAAGCCTGAATACAAATGTTATCAAAGTGTTCGTGCATATGTGTATATATATATATATAGATCTGTCCAATGTATAATACGTGGAGTTGAATAATTTGTTCCGAGTCAAGCATCGTTACACATCCATTTACCTTATACCATGAATGGCTGACGTGGCGAGATTACATTTCGTTCTATAATGACGTCATAACTACCGAATAAGTTTCTTCAAGCTTTTAAAACGTTTCTGAAATTCGACTTTATTGCATTTTCTCGTCTTCGTTTTATTATATTCATTGTCGAATCATTTTATTATTTCAAGAATATGCAAAAGGACAACAAACGTATCCCGTTCTTCAATCCCAGTGTTCCCTAAATTATATTTTTACATCGTGTGTAACTCATGTCTTTTTCTAACGAATAAGAAGAAACGAATACAAAAGGGATTGAAAAATTTGTAAGAAAATAAAAAAAAAAAAAACAAAAAAAAAACAACAACAAAAGAAGAAAATTATTCGTCGCAGTTACTAACGCGAAACAACGCGTTCTAATTTTTGTTGAAAAAAAAAATTAAAAAAAAAAAAAAAGAAAAATTTTCCTGGTTCGAAATCCAGGTCGATGGGGGGGGCGGGCAGGCGGGCGTTCTTCCGAACGGTAACAAAAGGATTCGATGAGAAACGAGAAAGAGAGAGAGAGAGAGAGAGAAAGAAAAAAAAATATAAAAGAAGGGAAGTAAAAAAGATGAAAAATTCGATTTTCATTTTAACATTACGTTTCTCTCCTTTTATAATTTTATATCGTGTATAAAAAGTGAAGTAAAAAGAATCGAGGGGGTAAAAAAGAAGGGAAGGATTACTTACAGCGTCGTCAATAAGAGAGAAACTTTGTGTGCGTCAAAGAGAGAGAGAAAAGAGAGAGAGAGAGAGAAAGAGAAATAGAGATTTACGGTTTTATCGTTTGACGTTAGTCGAAGCGTTTCTCAAATTGTTAAACGTTTCCTTGAGAAATCATCGTAATCCTTTATCATTCGAACTGGTATACGTTCGTTGTTTCTTTCTCTCTCTCTCTCTCTTTCTCTTTCTCTTTCTTTTTATCTCGACATTACTTGCAGCAAGAACATAGAAAAATCAAGCGGGTAACTACTTTTCTTTTTTTCCGCGTATTTTTTTATTTTTTTTATTTTTATTTCACTTCTATTGCGGACTCCGCTAACCTAATAACTCTGAGAACGACAATGTCCTTGAGTCCGCTTTAGTTTCTTTCCTTCTTCTTCTTCTTCTTTTTTTGGTGTTTTTTTTTTTCTTCTTCTTTTCTTCAATGTACTTTATACCATTTTTGTAGAAAATTGCTTTCAACGAAGCACGAAAGAAAAAGAGACAGAGAGAGAGAGAGAGAGAGTGAGAGTACCTTTTTTCCCTTTTTACTTTTGTGTGTGTGTCTTGCAGTGCAAGAGAAAAAGAGAGAGAAAGATTTTCATCGTATCGTTGATTCGAGATATTGAAATACTTCAAGTTATCGTTTACTACGTATGTTCGTGAACGCAAAAACGTAATCTTGAAAAATAATTTCGACATTTTCTTTTTTTTTATAATAGTTCCGTTAAAACTTAAACTTTTATTCAGAGAAATAATTTGGTATCATTGTAAAATATATAATTTATATATAAAACTTTCCCATGGGAATAGGATGGCTTATTTTTGTGAAGTGACTTTTAAATTACGACATTCTCGCGTAATACTTTATAAAATGCAAATGGTACTAATTTAAAAGAACATTTTAATAGAACGACTCTCGGACTTGCAATTTCAAATAATATAGTTACGTATATGGGGTGGTAGAATGGGGGAGTAAAGTTGAATCTGTATAATATATATATACGTCATCTACATAGTGTATATCCTAGTTACATTGACTCCGTGTAGGTATAGACTTTGTCGCAACATCGATCTAAAGCCAGAAAAAGCTTGAACAGTAGTGTGACGATGGCCTTATGCTAGGAACAAGTCGATGTCATCCTACCCAGCCATGTTCCACATGTATATATACATACATATATACATATATGTATATAGATAGAGATCCACGTAGCTTTGGCAAGTTTGAGCAACGTATTTCTAACCGAATCGGCCTACTACGAACAACCTCCACTCTTCTATACGTGAAAGCATACCGTTATAAGGGTGCCTTCGTTTTCTCTACCCTTTTACTTCTTTTTCTTTTACTTTCTTTTTCTATTTCAGCCTTGCGCGTCTTCGGCAGACCACTTTTTCTCCAATCCGAGCGTAAATAAGTCGGAAACGAGCCGTCGGACTCCACCTCCTCCACCTCCTCCTCGCCCTATTCCTTTTTCGAATCTTTTTCTCCCTTTTCTTTCTTCTTTCGAACTTTGATCGACCATCCAAGTCCTCTTCTACACGTATCTCCTCTCTTCTTACGAGTAGTCTTTCTGCTCTACCACCACCACCACCACCATCATCATCTTTCTCCTTATTCTAGTTTTTTTTCCTTTCATTTCTTTTCAGAGTATTTCACAGGAAGTTTTGACTTATTTTTCTCGGCTGCGGACTACGGTATATTCCATCAGCGATAAAACACGTACGCACACTTACATCTTTTCGATAGTTTTTTTTTTCTTTCTTTTTTTATTTCGATTTTTATGTCATCTTCGTGGATATTTTTCTCTTAGTCTCTTTTAAAAATTGTGTGTGTTATTTTATGGCTACTTTGAATTACCAGAAATTATTGGTGAATATTAATTTGATTGCATTAAATAATTTTGAATTATATACAGTAAATCAGAGTATTATAAAAAAAATACAGTAACACGTGATACGCATAAAATAATATTAAAATTAGAATGGAATACAAAAAATAGAAAAAAAGTAAGGTTAGTTATGTAATAATTGAATTGTAATACAGCGCCAACTAGTAAAAATTTACAGAACCTAGGGGCTTAGATAACCTTTAAATGATAAATCTTTCAATTAGCAATAAAAAATACAAAATAATTGCTATAGAAACTATCCTGTATTATAAGTAGGAAAACAATTAAGCAAAATAGCAAAAATTTCGAACTTCATTGGAAACCTGAAACTTCATTGTAGACCTGAATTGTAACACTGAATTTTTCTATATAAAAACATGAAAAAAAGCAAATAATTAAACAAAAAATATAATAATAATTGTTATTTTTATATTTATAAATAAATAAAATATATAAAATCACCCAAAATAAAAAAAATTGCAATAAAATCGTCTAAGTAGTTTTGAACTTCATTGAATCCCTGAATTGCGACACTCAATTTTTATGTATAAAGATATGAAAATACAAAAAATATAATAGTAATTATTATTATATTTATAATAAGTTACATATTTAAATAACATGTATAAATAAAACATGTAAGATCACCCAAAATAACAAAAATTGCGATTGTCTGAGTAGTTTTGAACTTCATTGAAGACCTGAATTGTGATACTGAAATTTTTCATATAAAATAAGAGAAAACAAATAAAAGAACAAAAAATATAATAATAATTATTATTAAATTTATATATAAATTACATATATCTATATAAAATATATAAAATCACCCAAAATAACAAAAGTTTCATTAAAATTGTCTAACTAATTTTGAACTTCATTGAAGACCTGAATTGTTACACTGAATCTTTTTTTATAAAAAGATAAAATTTAACCTGCGAGAAAATTAGATAAAAAAAAAAAAAAACAGCATACATTAGTTTCTTTTTTTGTTTTCTTTTTGGTTTTTCGTTGATATCGATTTTTGTAGGCAAGCTTAAAGTTAGTAAAACGAATCACAGCAAGTTTGTCGTAACACTACGTTTAGAGATAAAGAATTTTCGACGAATCCTAGGATTAGTTATACGTTATCCTGTCAAGATGAAAAAATGTCAGTCCATTTTCTTTAGTTTTGTCGTCGGCAACGAGCACAACGAAAATAGTAATAGTTGTATTAGTAGTAGTAGTAGTAGTAGTTCTATGTGCACACTCTCGCATGAGTTCGAACGCATGGCGATTTTTTAAAACGTAACTTACTGGTAGAAACACGGGACTTACCGAAGCTCGTTTCGTGTCATTTTGTATTCTCTTGGAGAACATTTGTTTCTTCCTTATATCTCCGTTTCAAACCTACACTCTCTCTCTCTCTCTCTCTCACACACTCTCAGTTAGAAAGAATAAAAAATTACGATACATTTGTCGTATACTTGTTCCACCCCTTAAAAGATCTAACGTTTTATAACTGTAGTAAACTTGTACGAAGATTATCTATTTCTATATATTTTATTAGATTGGTAACTAAGTTCTCCTAGGTTTTTTTTTTATTTTTAGAAATGTTAACATTTAGATTTACAGAGTCAGGTTAATTTGATTCATTACAAAATTTGAGTTACCCATATGACTTAAATATTATTTTTGAAATATACTTATGTAGTTCTTAATATATAAATTACGTGTCACGTTGTTTGTGCGCAATGGACTCCTAAATTACTGAACCGATTTTAATAAAATTTTGCACACTCTGTGCAGTTTCATCCAAGTTGAAAGATAGGATAGTTTATATCTCAATTTATAATCGCATTATTATTTTATTTGTTTATTAACAAAGAGTCATGATTTCCACAATTTACCCTACTTCATTCAAACAAATGTTCAGTAGTCATCATTAAAAAAAATAATTAACTTGTAAAAAATTAAAAAACAAAAAAAAAACATACGTTACTTTCATATTACATTCATTACAAATTGGTTTTCATAGAAATTATTTACGTTTAATAAACTTTTGCTATAATCTTTGTTAAATCTCGCGTGTAATGAAAAAAATGATTTAAAAAAAAAAAAAAAAAAGAAAACAAGAGAGGAATCACAAATTTCGTAATTTCGTTGTCAACATTTTAAAACAAACATGAGACTCTTATGCTTATTTTTTTTTTTTGTGTTTTTTCATGTGCTATCTGTGTGTGCACTCGGAAAGCATTTCGAAAGAAAACCTGGCAAAAGATTCTACGGCACACGGAATTCCTCGCGTGCACGCGAGTCACGTGTCGCACGGTTCGCAGATTCGTTTCCCTACAATTATTATTATTAACGTGCCACGCGAACTACGACGACTATTATAACTACTACAACTACAACTACAACTATAACTGCAACTACTACCAACTATAAGTACGACTAGGAGTGACGTTTGTTCCACTTGTGCAGCCTGTTGGTCCACGTAACAATAATGAAAGAAGGAAAGAAAAAAAAAAGCAAGAAAAAAAAATTAGAGAGAGAGAGAGAGAGAGAGAGATAGAGAGAGTGGGAGGGAGAGAGGGAAAAAGAGTGATCGTACCTCCGTGATTAGTCTGCCAGTGTATGCCATTGTTACATGCTTGTTGCATGAACGGTGCGATGTAAATCAAGCAGCAGCCAGGCAACGGGGGCTCTCTCTAACCTCCAACAGGAAATTTTTCTTTTGCGGTTGAATCGTTCGAAGCCAAGGGAAATGAAAAATACAAACAAAAAGAGTAAGAACTAACTAGAAAGAAAAAGAGAGATAGAAAGAGATATATATATATATATATACTAATGAAGGTATAAGAGCTATTTCTTCAGCTTTTGTATAAACGTTCTTCCTTGTAACAATTTTTCTTTTATATTACAAAAGAAAAAAAATGAATATACATTGTTAATTAGATTGTTCCTTTTATTAAGGATTTGATATATTTAATAAAAAAATAGAAAAAAGAAAGAGAGGGATACTAACAAAGGTATAATAAGATCTATTTCTTAAGTTTTTATATATATATAAAAAAAAAAAGAAAAATAAATAAAAAACCCTTTTTCTTTTAACAATTTTTCTTCTATATTATAAAACAAAATTAAAAGAAAAATAAAACCTGAAAAAACAAAAAAGAAAAACGAAGAGGAATATATTGTTAAAATTAGATTGTTTCATTTTATTACGGATTTAATATTATACGTTCGAGCTCGAATGAAAAGAGTTGAGATTAATCTTTTTTTTTTTAATACCCAGTGTACAAAAAAGATATAAACACATATTACTTTGGTATTTTGTTTATTTCATATTGAGAGTTATAAATTAATTAATTAAACAAATAGCTCGTTGCATTCGTTGATTTGATTACATTGACAACTTTATATACATAAGTTCGTCGTCGTATTATAGAAATACATGTATTCCATATACATGTATGTTTTCGTTATGTTTATATATATATATGTGTGTGTGTGTGTGTTGTGTTGTGTTATGTTGTGTTGAGAGATATGTTTTGTATTATAAGAGTCTTTCTCTCCAACACAGTGTGTTTCGCTCAAGGGCATACATCTTGCGCCGATTATTATGAAACACGGAACGACCACTACCACTACTATCAGCAGTACCACTACAATCACATAGTAGCATTTCTGTTACGAGACTCATTTAATTAATCGCGAAACAAGAGAGACAAAATACAGGTAGACATTCTCGTTAATTAAAGAAAATACGCTTGGAAAAGTCGGATACCTGTGTGTTGAAGATCTAAAGGACTGGAAGAGAATATTAAATGAAATCCTATATATATATATATATATATATATTATTATTAATCTTTGGTGTTATCGTACATGTATATCAGATCATCGATAGTTGACATGGGAATTGAGGGTGAAGAGTGGGGATCAAAGTTTGAGTTATAGAATTAGATTGAAGTTTTACAGTTACAAAAGTTATGATTGGAAATTGCAAGAGTGTGGAGGATGATTGGGGAAAAGGTGTTTTATTAAGGGGGATGATATAAAGGGACACCATCACGTAAATAATTAAATAATTATTACATGATAAATTTGTATTTGTTTAATTATATTTATTATTATATTATTAATATAGTATATTATTAATTCCTTGAGTAATAAATTATTTAAAGATTTGTATGCATATATAAATGATTTAATTTTTTATTATATGGAATAATATGCAAACGTAATACATTTTATATAAATAATATATTAAAATAATATAATAAAATAATATTATATAATAATATAATGATAGTGGTACATTTGGAATATATTTATATTGATGATATGAATATATTAAATTATTAACTATAAAATGTCTGATTACTCGGATTATTTTTATCTCGAAATCAGACATTTCATATTTAATGACCTAATAATATTATTATGCATAACTTGTTTTAAATGTAACAGTTTTTGCAATTATTTTTACACGCGTGTATTTGTTTGCGTGATAGCTAAAATCACAAAAAATAAAATCGTCATATTTTTTTATTAAGAGGCAACCAATCACGTAGCCTTGGATCTCACGAATAATGGGACAGGTGGGGTGGTGGGTGGTGTTAGTTGGTTTCTGTTCTCATTTTCTTATTATTCTTTTTTTATTATTTTTTTTTCTTTTTTTATATTCTCTGTCTCTCTTTCTGTCATTCTGGGTCTCTCTCTTTCTTTTTTTTTTTCTTTTTTTTATTTCTCACCATTTCTCTTCCTTTCCGAAAGATTTCTTAATCGCCTTCGGAAGAGTAAGCAACGTTATACCCTCCAGGCAAACGTTTTCTGTTTTTTTGCATAAAAAAAAAAAAAAAGAAATAACGAAGATAGCTACGACCAACCCCTCTTGACCTATTTTTCCCTTCCTTTTTTTTTTTAATCTTTTTTTTCAGCAACCTTTGAAACTCACCTTCCGTAAAGCTACCTTTAATATCAGAGACAAATCGAACGACGACGACGACGACGACGACGAATTTCAGTTGCATTTTACTCATAGTATCTTTTATCTTTTATTCTTTTTCATTTTACAATCACAGATAAGAAATTTCATGTAAAATCATATCAACGATCATTCTGTATAAAAATATATTTGAAATGTCGATGAATCTTCTTCATTTATTTTTTTTTTCGTAAGACGAATCATATGAGGACTTTAAGTCCAATGTGTTCAAATACAAAAATTATAATTAAAAGAAAAAATAAAAATTATTTAAAAAATAATATACATATTTATAAATATTATCTGGTACTTTTTCAAATTAAAAATTAATTTCGATATTTTTTTATTTTTTATTTTGTTAACAAAATAAAATTCGCATTCTTTCTTTATTTCTTTGTAAGCCTATCTCTGCTTGAATATATATTTCTTTTTCTCTCGAATGGGGACAAAAATGATAGTACTCCTCCCCCTCCTCCTACTCCTCACTACCCTCCTATTATATTACGTTCTTCCGGGTGTAAATACGATCGATTCTTATCGTCTACCGTTGTCGCAACGAACGTCGTCGTTGTCGTCGTCGTCGTCGTCAGCATTTCTTCGTCATCGTCGACGTTCGAGAGCATAGCTTCTGCTTTTTTACCTTTTTTTTCTCTCTCTCTCTCTTTTTCTCTTTCTATCTCCTATAAATCACATTTTTTTTGTAATTTTATTTTCTTTTTTTCTCTAAGTTATATAAATCCGTAGAGAATTATACCGAGACATATCTCTACTTATATAATAATACAAATTTCCAACACGATTTTCTCTCTAGGTGAAATAAACGTCACGTCACCTTGGTGTAAAAAGAAAAATAAAATAAAATAATAATCCTGTAATAATGTAATAATGATGCAAAAAAAAAAAAAGAGAAACAGAAAAAAAAGTACGCAAGAAATATATTTAAAAACATAAAGAGGAGACCGAGAATAGGAAAAACTATATAGCTATATTCTGTCTCATTCTCTCGCAGGCTTAATCCTATATGTTTGTCTCTATTTCTCTTCTTATTAAATATCCTAGCCGTTGCATAGCGGCCCGCCGCTCCGTTGCCTCGCCGCCTACCGCTCCGTTTCCTCGCCGCCTACCGCTCCGTTGCCTCGCCGCCTACCGCTCCGTTGCCTGACGGACCCGCGTTTCATTTTTTTCAAATCTCTCCCTATTCTAAAGAAGTTTTCATTTTAATACACAAAGATTTGTAAAATCTCATCGCGAAGATTTTCATCATTGCATTTTTATTGGTATTGATAGTAAAAAGTGAGTGTGAAATGGGGACAAAAAAGAAATATTTTTTACCATTTGTTCAACAATTATTCCGATTTCCTATTCTGTCCATAAGTAATCTTTAAATTCTGTTACAAGAAAAAAAAATATTGCTAAAGATGTTCTTTCTTATTTTCTTTTGCACACGAATCTCTATTCTCCCCCTCCCCATCATCTTTTGGATAACTTGGAAGAATTCTCTCGAGTATATATTCTTCCCTGGTTCCTTCGTTTCTTTCTCTTTTTCGTCACTTGAAAACTCTCTCTCTCTCTCTCTCTCTCTCTTTTTATTTCTCTTTCTTTGTCAGTCCGCTTTCCATTCCGCAGTTTCCTCGTTTGGTTTGAAAACTACCTACCTACCAACCTATATCTAGCAACCTACCTCAACCTGACGATGAAAACTTTTCAGGCATGCTTCTCTACGGTTTTAAAGTCTTCTTCTTCTTAGGTTTGCTTTCCTCGCAATTGCATAGCCCGAACTGCACCTTAAAGACCAAAACCCGCGACCAAAGACCGGCTGCGCACGACGATGCAACTCACAGAAGAATTGCTCCTTCCACCCCCTTTGGGTTTTGTTGGGTATCGTAAGAGAGAAAGAGAAGAAAAAGGGAGGATTACGAGAAGGGAGTGGGATTGGTGCCGTCACGCTATGGTTGTCTCCATTTCTTCTACTTTCCGTCATTGAAATTCTAACGAGCGACTAACTTGCTGCCTCTTCTCTCCCCCCCCTATCCCTTACCCATCCCTTTCCTTCTTTCCATTTTCTCTTTCTATTTGGTGCATTTCATCACGCACCCGTGGGCAACATTAATTGCAAAACTCTTTTCTCTTAAAGCGTCAAAGTTCAAGGGGGCACTTAAAAACATTGCTCTCGTTCCACGGATTGTCAAGTTTATAAACGAGACCGAAGGAAGTTGTGAATACATATCTATATATATTTATATTTATATATTTATATAGGTAGGAAAAGTATATAAGGTGGAGGTGGTGCGTTAAATATGACGATAACACAGGTATCGAGTTATATAGAAAATTAAATTTACGGAAGTTCCAGCAGGTAGTTGTGTTGCCAATATACAAATAAGAAAGTACACTCTTTTATTTTCTTTTGTCGACCATAAAAAGTTTGTTTTTAAATATTATATTAAAGTAGGTGGCAACAAAGGTGGCAGGGGACACCTAATTTTGTGGTTAATTATAAATGAATTACGAAATAATAAAAATATTATAAATAAACCTAAAAAAAAACGTGAAATAATTGAGTTATAATACAGTGCCATCTATCGAAAACTTGCAGAACTTGGAGACCTAGATAACCTTTAAATAAAAAATCCTAAAATTAGCAATAAAAAATAGAAAATAATCGCGATGATAACTATCTGAATTGTAACACATGAAAAAATAGAAAAAGTAAGGTTAGGTCGTATTTAAATTGAAATAATTGAATTGTAATACAGCGCTATCTATCGAAAACTTTCAATACTTGGAGACCTACATAACCTTTCAATAATAAATCCTAAAATTAGCAATAAAAAATAGAAAATAATCCCTATGTACTAAGTTGAAAAATAATTACACAAAATAAAACAAAAAAATTCATTCTTATTTTCATGTCCACCATAAAAAGTTTGTTTTTAAAATTAAAGTAACAAAAGATTTGTCTAGAAATGTCCTAAACCTTTTATTGAAATTGATTTTAATGTAAACGATTGACTTGTTTGTTTATTAATTAATTCGTTTAAAAGTGATGTGTCTTGTCTTTGACGTCATCCTACTTCTGTACACCTTTCTGGTCAAATTCCTCCTATCCTCTGATTCTCTCTATGTTAAAGCACACGCGCGTTTAAAGAGAAAAGTAGAGTCAGAGAGGTAGAGAGATAGGAGGATAGGAGATGGCAATTCGTTCCTAGTCACAAAGAGAATTTCGTAGAACGTAGTTGCACTAGTAGTTTACGGAACGTTTACTCGTTCCCTGGCCCATCCCCATCCCCGTCCTCGTCCTCTGTCCCCCTCCTGCTAAGTTTCCGAATCGGACAACTAAAATAGAAACTAATTCGTTAGTCAACGAATTTCCTAGTCTGTTTTTCCATGAATTTACGGGGGCCTTCATAATACTCGATAAAAAGTCTCTTTGTAAAATCCCAGTTAAATAAAATGAGAGACAGAGAGAAAGAGACACATGAAAAAGTGAATATAATTGAAGTAAATTAAATTCGATGGAATTCAAAAAAAAATATTTAAAAAAAGGAACAGGTAAACGTCATACGATACGATATATATAGAATAAAATAATATCCTAATATATATAAATTACGTGTCACGTTGTTTGTGCGCAATGAACTCCTAAATTACTGGACCGATTTTAATAAAATGTTGCACACTGTGTGCAGATTCATCCAACTTGAAAGATAGGATAGTTTAGATCTCAATTTATAATCGCAATATTATTTTATTTCAAATTATTTGTTTATTAAGAAAGAGTCATGATTATCTCTGTTAGTTCGATAAGATTCTAACAGATGGGAGTATAAGGTAATTCGTTGACTTAAAGACGTGTGTATCGGATTGATTGTAAGCCACAGCAACGCGTGGCGGGGCACCTCTAGTTTTGGCTTGCACCAATAGATTGGTTATGTTTGTTTTATTATTCTTTTGTTAACGTTAGAATTTTTTTCTTTTAAGGTTTGGTAGTTGACGCTTTTAGGTTTCTATAGAAACAAATTCCATGTAATTTTAAATAAACGTAAAAATAAACAATTGAGTTTTATTTCACACTAGGAAACCAAAATTACTTTCTTGCCAACTTAACATTTTCTTTTTATCAGTAATGTAAACGTCATCGATACAATATCAAATCAAATCAGATTTTTCCGAACGATTATGAAGAAACAAAGAAAAGAAAAGAAAAAATAAAAACAGTCGGTATCAACATCTGTTAAGAGGTTAGGTTTGGGTGGAGTATCTTTTACGAGGTTGCAACTTTGAATGGAAGTTAATTAAGTATTACTTTTCGCTTGGTTTTATAAATGGATGGAGGAGTGGGGATAGAAAAAAAAAAAAGAAAAAAAAACTCACTTGTTCTCAGAGTTTTTCTACTTTTAACGTGAGAATAAAAGACGCTCGCGCGTTTAGTCCCTCCTCCTCCTCCTCTTTCTCCTCCTCCTCTCTTGAGACATGAGACGCGCGCACGCGGTTTTGCTGGATCGTCGTGGAGACCACCCACGTCGTATTTCTTCTCAAGATTAACGTGGTAGCTAGCTAGCTAGCTAGCTAGCTAATTTAAACGAAAATAAAAGATGAAAAAGAAAAGGAAAAGCAGGAAAGAAAGAAAAAGAGTGAAGCAAGGAGGGGGGTGAAGGGTGGTGGAGTGTCACGGGTCGCGTTAAAGACAAGTTTGCGAGAGAATGCAAGAAGAACCTTTCCTCTCTCTCTCTCTCTTACTCTTTCTTTTCTATAGTAAATATAATAACTCCATCTTTATCTTTCTTTCTTTTTCTTTTCTCTCATTTTACTCTTTCGTTACAAGTGGGCCCCAACACACGCTAACTCGAAGAAGCTTCCGGGGGAACAAAGAAGTCCCTCGAGTGTATATTTTACCGAGCCAATTTAACATTGCCCCCAACTACACACGCACATATTCACACACATACACTCATCACTGTTAAAGCATAACGCGTTCGAGATGATGATGGCAGCTAAGTTTCTCGTTAAACTCAACCTTTTGATTACTTACCAACCCAACGCTATGACGTTGATACGAAAAATGAACGAAGTACGATCTTTTTTTTTTCTTATTCTTTCTATCGTTCGTTCTCTTGTAATGTAATAAACGTTCTGTAGAAACTTATAATTTTAATATTACATAATAATAATAATAATAATTTAATTTTTCACTCTTTTTTTTCATAATAGAAATTATCGTGGAATTGTTTTTTCTACGAGTTGATTTTTTTCTTGTGTTTTATTTTAAATGTTAATTTTTCTTCAATTAATTTCTCGTCAATTCTTTTATAGTTGAGGAAAATTTTGTTCTATAAAAAATAAATGAAAAATGAGAATCTCCCATGATAGAAATACTATACGCTTTGGTCAATTTTCTAGGTTATTCCTTTTTTCCTTGACCCTTTTTACGAAAAGGAATTTGGAACTCTCTCTCTCTCTCTCTCTCTCTACTTTTGATTCTCTTTCTTTTTCTCTTGAATCTCCTTAGGATTGATTGTGACTAGCAATAGTAGAAAAGAAAATAGAAAATGATGTTGAAAGAAAGAGTAATAGTAATAGAACGAATATAACTTTATTAATGTTACATATCGATATTTATTTCTATTTAAATCGATAATCTTACTTGAAATATTTTTATTGTTTATGAAACAATTAGAATAAAATGTGTGATTAATGATTTATATTTTAGTAGAAAATTAGTAGCATTATTTATATTTGTTTATTTAAGGATTTATTATTTATAGGTTATCTAAGTCTCTAGATTTTTTATTTTACATTTATTTATATTTTATGTAATTTTAAATTTAATTATATTTTAATAATTTTGTATTTTGTGCCATTTTTTTTTTTTCAACTAAGTACATAGCAATTATTTTCTATTTTTAATTGCTAATTTTAGGATTTATTATTTAGAAGTTATTTAAGTCTTTAGATTCTGTAATTTTTCAATAGATGGTGCTGTGTCACAATTCAATTAATTCACGTTATTTTCAGATTTACATATCACACGACTAACCTTACTTTTTATATTTTTTCTTCTATTATTATTTTATTTATTCAATTATAGTATTGTTATTATCTTGTAATTTATTTTTAATAAAATATAAATTCAGTATTACAATATTGATTTCCAATGAAGTTCAAAACTAATAAACCGATCTTTCGATACTCTAAATTCTCAACAGATGGTACTGTATCACAATTCAATTACTTCACGTTTTTTCAGATTTACATACGACATAACCTTACTTTTTATATTTTTTCCTGTATTATTATTTTGTGTGTTGTTATAATTAACTAATTAGTTTAGAATTATATTAAATTAACATTTTATAACAAGACCATTACAACACCTTGTTGAATCATCCTACTGTATATATATATAAACAATATGACAAATTGGATATATAATTAAATTTGTACACGCGATAATCTCGTAAGTGAATTGTGATGGATAAAACGATGAAAAAGAAAATGTTCTAAAAATTAAGGTGAAGAAAGAAAAGGTTGAAGTTAGATAGAAAGGTTGGTGAAAAGGAGTGGGTGGTTGTCGGTTCTACACCCTGCAAAACGAACGAAGGAACGAACGAAGGAACTAACGTCGAGGTTTTGGTCGAGAGAGAGAGAGAGAGGTTGTTCCTTACGATGCTGTTAAATTAAATTACATGCAGTCGCCACGCAGTCACGATGGTACACTTGGCACGAGTATCGAGCGCCCTTATGCATAATGCATGTGGTATTTTGCGACGACTAAAGCAACCCTTCTCTCTCTCTCTCTCTCTCTCTCTCTTTCTCTTTCTCTACGTTCGCTTACTTCAACAGAGTTTCCTTTCCCACATCTTGCACAAATTCGCGTAGTGTCCACCGTTTGCTATGGTTGCTGGATCCGGTAGTTGAGTTTAACCTACTGCTTGAATTCACTTCGAATAATACACATTTTTATATATATATAAAAAAGGGCTTTATTTACCCTTTTATTTTTTTGTAACAAATTATTTATTATTTTTTTTGTGCTTCTATTTGTATTTTTTTCCAGTAATTTTTAATAATAATAATAAAGAATTTATTTACGATTATAGAATAAGTATAACGTTGTTTAAAATCTACTTGTTATGTTACTAAAATGTATTTTTCTTTGAAATAAAATTATATCATAATAGAAAATTATTATTTACGATTAACTAATTTTATTTAATTTAATATTTTAATGTTAAATATTAACTTTAAACATTATTTTAAAGTGTCGATAAAAGTTTCAAGAAGTCTCAAGAAATGATGGAAGGTAGGTTCATCATATATGTGCATCTTGGTTACATTTAAATACAGCTAAACCATATATATATATATATATATATATATTCGTATATTGTATTCGAGAATGGTGCACGTTACCTTCTAAAAACTCCCATGGGAGGTTACTACCAAATATAGAAACCATAATCGTTGAATATTATGCCTTACTACGAGAATTTGTTGTTAGACAAAGATGCAGTTAAGGGAAATGCAATGAAAAGTAGAATCAGAGATACGGAGAAACAGAGAAACAGAGAGAGAGAGAGAGAGAGTGGAAAGGTGGAAAGAGAAGGACTGGGCTGAGGGTTTGGGGTGGTACGAGGTGTGGCAAAATTACGCGTGCGAGAGGGTTATACGTAGTTACATTATGGAGAATGTAATTGCAAAATTCCGCACGATTACCGCCATCAACGATGCGTACGTGACCGAATTTGCGATCGGATTGCCGGATTTTGCTTTTATTCGATGGCGGTCGCGCGTTGTCAACGCTCTTGTTACGTTTCCGAAATAGAAACAAGCTTAACAAAGAGGGATAGAGGATATATGAATAGAGAAGAGAAAGAGAGTATGAGAGAAAGAGAGAGAAAGAGAGAGAGAGAGAGAAAATGGCACATACAATACTCAAATAATAGTTATTGCCAACCAATTTACTTTTTCTATTTTTCTTTCTCTCGCATACATTTATGTTTTAACATTTTAAAAATTTTTTTTTTTATTGTTCACATTCCTTTCGTAGGTAGAACAAAATTTTTCGAAAACAAAAAAAAAATCAATGCACACATTCGATGGAATTTATCGCAATACCCCCACCATTAACCAAACAAGAGGGAGGAGATCACGTTGGGTTGCGCAAAATGTTTGGAATGTTACCTTTGGGGTTATAATCATTCAGGGATGAAAATATGGTTTTGAACGAGAACGGTAGGAGGGTTGGATATTTAGGAATTAGAAATGAAGATACGAATTATTTATTATTTAATTATTAATTAATAACATTTGGACATTTGATCAATCTTACGATTGTATCATTGTATTCTTTACGTGTTTATTGAAGTTTGTTCTATCAATGTTTATTTAAAATGTATTTGAATTGGATTATAATAAGAAGTAATTTTAATATTTAAATATTAATGAATATTTATTAGGAATAAAAAATGTCGTAAGTCAAGTCAAATAGAAATCAATTAAATGACATTATTGTATTGTGTTTTATTAGAATATTTGTAGATATGTTTTGGTAGCATTAATTTAGTTCCTGTTATGTATCATTGCAATAATAATTTAAGCGTAAGGTTTGCTTGCGATGTGATTTAACAGGGACAGAGATTATTATCATATAATTATGCGTGTAATGTAATTGTATAAACATAGAGAACTGTGATATGATAGCTGTATGCTCGGAAATGAAAGGATCTTCAATTTTCATAGTGTAGATACACCATTGCTCGTTCTCCATGCATTCATTTTATTTTTTAAGTGACTGTTTATCAAATTTTATTTTTTCTAAGGGTTCTGAAGTTATCTTTGTATATAAAAATTCAGTTTTAAATATTTTTATACATAAAAGTTCAGTGGAATTAGGTTTCCAATAAAGTTCAGTGAAAATAGGTTTCCAATGAAGTTGAAAACTAATCAACCGATTTTTATGAAATTTTATTTTATTTTGTATGATTTTCTCAATTTAGAATGAAGGATTGTTTTTATCGCAATTATTTTCTATTTTTTATTGTTAATTTAAGGAGTTTTTTTTTAAGTATTTATTAGATGCCGTTGTATTTCAATTAAATTATTTCGATTTACATACGACATAACCTTACATTTTCTATTCTTTCGTGTGTTATAATTTGAATAGTTCTTAATGCTATTATTTTCTATTTTCTCTTGCTAATTTAAGGATTTATTATTTAAAGGTTATGTAGTTTTTTAGGTACTTTAAGTTTTCATTAGATGGTGCTGTATCACAATACAATTACTTCAAGTTTTTTTCAGATTTACGTATGACATAATTAACTTTAACTTTTTTATATATTTTAGTGTAATATTATTTTATTTATTTAATTATAATATTGTTATTATTTTGTAATTTATTTTTAATAAAATATACATTTAGTGTCACAATATTGGTTTCCAATGAAGTTCAAAACTAATAAACCGATCATTAGGTACTTTTAGTTTTCAATAGATGGTGCTGTATCACAATTCAATTACTCTTCACGTTTTTTCAGATTTATATACGACATAACCTTACTTTTTATATGTTTTTGAATAATATTATTTTATATATTCCATTATAATTGTTTAATAATTTTGTGTGTTGTTTTAATTTACTAAATAATTTAAAATTGTATTAAATCAACATTTTAGAACAAAACCACAGCAACTCTGGGCCAAAATATCCTAGTGTACATATACATATATATATATTAAATAAAAAAAAATCACGAATTCGATTTACTATTAATTAACAATATACTATATTCTGTTATCGTGTTATCTCCAATTAATACAAAGCTCAGAACTGTGTGTTCAATTTTTCAAGTTTTATCTTTTCCTTTCTTTTTTTTTTTAATTTTTCATACTACTACATTGCTATTTTTGTTTTCATTCCGTTAACTAACCTATCCTACGATATATATTTCCTATATGTACTAGAAATGTAACCAATTATTCCCAGATTAAACGTAAACGAAGGTTTTCTGTAAATCTCTTCTGACCACTCATGTGTAAATTACACTTGTCGGTTACAAAGGAACAATCTTCTGGTTTTTTTATTTTTTTTATTTTTAAACTAATTATAAGTCAACGAGTTTTTCTGATTCACAATTTATTTTTTTTTTTCTAATTATCAATTATCAACGATAAAAATTATTGGCTAATTCAAATTCTATGTTTCCGATTAACCTAATGAATTTAAAACGAAGGACACAAACAATTTCCCCATGATTTTCACGAAATATCGTGTCGCGTGACATTGTTGATTTCTGTAAACGGAAATCAGTGTGTCGCGTGTTGTTCCAATTGTTGGACAACGTCGAACACGAGTTTCCACGGGAATTAATTCTCTCACCTCAATACCAACCGATCTTTTCTGATTTTCGATTATTCAAGTTGAGAAAACAAAACCAACCAAACAAAGAAAAAAAAAACACACACAAAAGAAACATTAAATGTAATCAAATCGTTTTTATTCATTTCGATAGAAAATTGTATTACAAATAAAATAAAATAATATAAATTTATGAAATATTTTAATCGATGATTTATGCATTTATTGACAGTTTAAGTGATATCAAATAAAATATAATATATTCAAATTAGATGACAAATAAATGGCATTGTATGCATACAGTGCATTTAAATTTCACATTGATTGTACACAAATACTATTATAGGAATACCTGAAATTAATTATCTCATATCTCTCTCATCTCTTTTTTATTTTTCTTCTTCTTATAATTATATACTATTGGAATCTCTAGCGCTTGAATACGCTATCTGGTGGCTAAATTCAAAATTAGAGTAGATAGGTCGAATTGCTCGGCCACGTGGGATCTCTCTAGCACTTGAATACGCTATCTGGTGACTAAATTCAAAATTAGAGTAGATAGGTCGAATTGCTACGCCACGCCTCTGCCAGAGATCTCAATACTATTAGGTTGTCCAGAAAGTTCGTGCCGATTTCTGGTAGATGGCATTAATGTTCTTTTGCTAAAAAAAAACCTGAGAAGTTCTGAAAGCCCAAAATTTTGATGTTACCCTTAAAGATAGTAAAGATTGTGAAACAAAATGCCATTTATAAATAATTTAATAAATATATTCCAAAAAAAAAAACAGATGTGTGCAGATCACACACGGTAGAAATGAAACCTTCAAAGAAAACCAAGCATCGAAATAATTGAACTGTAATACAGCGCTATCTATTGAAAGAACTTTACAGAACCTAGATAAACTCTAAATAAAAATCTTTAAATTAGTAATAAAAAATAATTAAACAAAAATCGCGATAATAATTGTGCTATGTGCTAAGTTGGAAAAAGTCACGTGAAATAAAATAAATTTCATTAAGATAAATTGAGTAGTATCGGAATTATTATAGGACAAACATATTGTGACACTGAATTTTTATATATAGAATTTAATTAATTAATTAAATAATATATAGAATTAAATTATATATTGAATTTTATTAATTAATTAATTATTTTTGTTTCTTCCGTTTCACGATTTTCAAATCACCCTGATTCTAAAGAAATTTTCACTTCAAAAAAAAACTTCAATTGCAAAACATTAGAATCTTTCATCAAAAAATTGGCATAAACTTTCCGGACAACACGATAATTTAATAATATTTAATAACGAAAGAAAATAAGATTGAATACAACACGATCTTTCATTTCGTTTGATTTTTATGTCGAATTTACTTATGACATATACCATAATATATTTTCTGTTACACGCTTCATAGAACAATTTCGTAGTGGTCGCATGAGTTCGAGTTTCATTTCCACAAGTGGTGAAATCATATCCGTTGATTCCGTTTCAACCACACGCAAATTAATTTATTTCATTTTAGCGATAAAATAGTACAATTAATATCAAAATTATTGGAATGTGTTGAAATAGGTGCTGACTTTCAGTAGGAACTCGTTCGCTCGTTAACCACGTTATAAACGTATACATAAATATACATGTGTATAAATGTGTACATGCGTGCACATATGCATACATGCATGCACGCATGCATGCACTTACATATATTTTAACGATTCAGTCAAAATTCTTCGCAGTTGAATTTAAATTTATAACCGCAAATGTATGAATCTCATATATACATGTATATATATATATATATATATATATATGTATATATGTGTGTACGTTTAAGCTCGATAACATGGTTGAGAAAAAGGTAGAAAAATAATTCTTACCCACCGATGATGGTTGCTGTGGTTGTAGTTGAGGTCTTCATTAAAGTGAAGTACGAATAAAATGTGTACAAGAGAAAGAGAGAGAGAGAGAGAGTGAGAGAAATGAGGAGAGTGAGTTAAGTAAATTTTTAGATTAAAAACTACATCTCTTTCATAATTATTACAACGATACGAAAAATGTGTATTTGGCTGTTCGAAAAGTAATTTGATTTTGTGTGTGTGTGTGTGGAATGATACAAAAAGGAGAATGAAAGAATTTTTTTATTGTATATAAATATTAAAATAACCAAAGGCATTTTTAAAATTCTTAATTAATTCAACTTCTCAGAGTTATTTTTTTTTCTCGCGTTGTCGTGCTCTCCAGACTTTTTTATTTTTATTTTTATTTTTATTTTTATTTTTATTTTTATTTTTTTTTTTAGTATATATATATATATGCGTCGTATGCGAGCACAGTGTGTCTGTTACACGTTAATCCCATTATTTTCATGAGAATAATTAAAAATAACGAGATCGTAAAACTAAAAAAAAAAAAAAAAAAAAAAAAAAGAAACAGAAAAAAAAGGTGCAAATATTTCGAGCTTAGAAATTTAGAAGAAGAAAAAAAAAATTAAAAATTTGTAAGTTTAAATAAATTATTCACTAAATGATAGAACCACGTTTCATGTGGTATCGTAGACAAACGATAGGGGAGGGGGTAAAAGATAAAAAAAAAAATAGTATGAGAAAGAAAGAGAAGAAAAAATATTGAGATAAAAGGTGCAAAACGTGTTTCTTCCGAGTGAAAGTTCGACTAAACTACTACTACCCCTAACCTTTTTCTTTGAACCTTCTTCTACTCGTTGGCAGGCACAACTGGGCACACGCCGCAATCCTTCCCAACCTTCGGAGCAGTAACTTTCCTTTAAACTCGATTTCCACATTGGAGAAAGAGAGAAAGAGATAGAGTGAGAGCAAAAGGATATAAGTCTGGTTCTAGTTGTGGTAGTGTAAGTGTAGTGGTGGAATTTTCCTTCGGGTTTCCTTACTTTTCTCTTCTCTTTACACCTTTTCTCATCCCAATTTTTCTACTTTTCTTTCTTTCTTTTTTTTTTTTGTTCTCTCGACAGGCCGAAAGTACGTTGTTCGTGACGTGAATTCGTTCAATTTTTCTCTTTGCTCGATCTTAAACATTGAAACGCGTTGAACTATCTTCTATCATTGACTAAGAGATCTGGGGGTGGGGAGAAAGTAGATGGGAGGTAGAATCAAAATTATTCACATCCTAATCTCTATTTTCTTTTGTTCCTTTTTATCAATTTCTTATTTTTTTATTTGAGTCAGGAACAACAAGGTTTTTGAACTTCATTTAACAGATTTTGAACACATTTTGTTTTTCTTTTAATTTAGATGAATTAATATATTAATTATGTAAATATCATAAATATATAAATTATTATTATCTATATATAATACAGTTATTAAATAATATCTAATAAATTTACATACAATTAATAAATTAATAAATAAATATGTTGATACATAACCTCGATCTTCATTGCACGTTCATTAATTGTTAAATTCACAAAAGTAAAAGGAACTACAAAAATAATAAAATAATTAATAATTAATATCTAATACAATACATCTCTAATATATTGTAATCAATAATATTTAATAAATTTACATACAATTAATAAATTAATAAATAAATGTGTTGATACATAACCTCGATCTTCATTGCACGTTCATTGATTGTTAAATCCAACAAAAGTAAAAGGAACTACAAAAATAATAAAATAATTATTAATTAATATCTAATAAAATACATCTCTAATATATTGTAATAAATAATTTCTAATAAATTTGCATATACAATTAATAAATTAATAAATAAATATGTAGATACATAACCTCAATCTTCATTGCTCATTCACTGATCAACCTACAAAAGTAAGAGAAACTACAAAAATCATAAAATAATTAATAAATATAATAAATAAATATTATAATACATCACCTCGATCTACATTACTCGTTCATTGATCGTAAGATTCTACAAAAACAAAAGTTACAATAACAACAACAACAAATGTCCTAAAATACTCCGTTTATAAAATGCACGTACTCTTATAATATCCAAGTTAAGATTGTTAAAAATAACTCATCGGTAAAAAATGAGAATAAAATATTACCCATAACAAGGTTATCTTCGACAAAGTCCTCTCATATACTGGGTGATAAAGAAAAAGAAATATCCGAGATGTGTGGACGATGATTTCCTACATGGATCTACTTTACTATAATATAACAGTATATTGCAGTACAATATGTGTACATACATATACACATATATACACTAAGAGTTGCTCCGTTCTCGTTACTATCTATAAAATAGGCCGTGAAAGAAGATTAAAATCGTAACTATACTTACAGCAAAAGCACAAGCAAAAGCTTGAAGCAAGCAAGCAAGCAAGCAAGCAAGCACCGTGGGTATACTTCGATTTTTTCCTTTTTACTTCCTCTTCTTATTTCCCCTCAGTAGTGGAAGAAACTCTTTCCAACCTTTTCTCCTCGAGTTCACCGCATTGCACGAACCAAGAGTAGGATGATGTGAATGGGGATGAGAGTACACCCCCTCCTTCATGCACGGTGCACTCGGCTTCAACGCGAGAAGATACTCACGAATAATACGAATAAAAATGCCAGGACTGTGTTTACGAGACCGGCGAAGCGTAAGAGGCTCGCTCCCAAGAGAGTAACTACCCTTACACCATCCCCCTTTGCCTCATCCTCATCCTCCTCCTCTTCCTCTTTCTCTTCCTCTTTTTCTTCTTCTTCTTTTCATTCACTTTTATATCAGCCTCTCTTTTCTTTTGACTTCTATCTTTTTTTTTTTATTCTATACTTCTCTTCTTAACTCTCTTTTACTTTTTCCACCCCCTCCAACCCCCCCGCCCCTACTCTCTACCCTTCCCTGGTCTTCCTTTTTTCTAGGTGCTTATAGCATTCTTACTTTTCAACGTAATTTCGTACCCTCGACGACGATTACGAAAACTACAACTACAACTACAACTACAACGAATACGTTGAAAGTTCTTCTTCCCGTTTTAGTTTTACATTGATGTCTTCAAGTAAGCAAGCAAGCAAGCAAAGAAACGCAGATTTTAGTTGAGTATCTACGGTCCGTTTATCGCGATAACGAGCCAGCACACTTTTCGGCTTTTTCAACCAAGAGTCAGGTGTACTGCACTCACTCACTCACTCACTTAGTCACTCACTCACTCACTCACTTCGTGAAATTTTTTCCTTTTTTTCTTGCGCCTACGAATCGTCGAAGAACATTTTTTTGTAACTCTATTCATTCCACATCGTCATCATTCACTAGAATTATTTTTTATTATTCTTCTTAACTTTGGATTTGTCATTTTCTTCTTTTGTAACCTTTGTAGATAAGACTGGATTACATTTAACGTTGATAAGTGTTTCTTCATTGTTTTTTTTTTAAGAACAATTATTAATTTTCAAAAGTCGTGTGTTATCAAAGGGAGGGAGAGGGAAATCAAATTTTTTAAACGTGTACAAAATTTCACCCTTTAATTTTCTTCCCCTTTTTTTTATATTAATTTTGAAATTTTATAAAATTTAAATTATATAAATTAAATTGTGTTATGTAAAAATTTATGTATAAAAATATATATTTAATATATTTTATATTTTATACAAATTTTATATAAAAATATTTTATTCATTTTATTTTGCATTAAATTGTTATTATGAATCATCATTTTACAAAAATTAGATTAAATCATTGTAATTTTATATTATTGTCATTTTTGTGTATTTTATTTTTATCTTGTTAATATTGTTTATATAGTGTCACACTTAGATATATACGTGTTTATAATTACTTTAACTTTGACCACCGATAATTAGTCAAACTAAGCAATAAATCTTCAACTTCATTCAACTTTGATATGACGTTGAAGTTTTTTTGATGCTTGCTTATCATCTTCATCGTCATCGTTATTGTTCTTGTTGGTGTCTTTCTTATCAAACAACCAACGACGTCATAATTCTAAAAGTAAACTGTAATGAAATTTTACTTTTTTCAATTTATATGATACTTTAATTTTATCATTATTTTACTAACAATAGTTTTTTTCTTTCTGTTTCAGGTACGTGTTTTGTGTCTTCACGTTTTTGAGTGACAATTACGACGATATTGATTTGATAAAATAAGTAAGATAAGTTTATTTCTTAATTTGTTTAATTTAATATTTGAATTCTGTCACACGAAACTTGAATGTTTTATCTGAACCACGTCAATATGACTAAAAATCAAAATTGAAATTTATTTTAAAGAAAAACAATTAGAAAAAATAATTATTTTAAATGGAACTTAATTTCTAATCAAGTTTGTTAAATATTTTATAAATTATTGTTATAATACATAATTTAATTTAATTTAATAATAACATGTTAATAATCATTTTATTTCACTTTATTATTAATTATAATAATTATATTTTTATGTATAATAGTATTTATATTAGTAACAATAAATATAATAGTATTATATTTTTAATAATAATAGCAGTAGTAGTAATTTTATTTATTTATATTTAATTTAATTTTATTATACTAATTATTATAATAATTAAATTAAATTAAATTATATAATATAACAATAATTAAATTTAACACAATTTTTTCTATTTCATTTGCATAATACTCAAACACCGACAATTCTCCTTTGTTTTCCAATATATATTTTATTTATTAGCCAATGGTTTAAAAAAAGTATGACAATGCATAGAAGAAATAATATTATACGTGTATAAAATGATTGATTTTAAAAATGAATCAAATTTCATTCACATTCGTCAACAATATATGGGATAAAACACATATTTCAAAGGATTATTTTCTTTTCTCTTTTTTGTTATATCTTCTTCATAGGAAAACATTAAAAACAAAAAAAAAAAAAAGGAAAAAACAGACAAAAAGAAGAAACAAAAAAGCAAATACTATGTTTAATCTTGATTAAAACAGACGATAGAATCCAAACGTTAATGGAGATGATGCGGAATACTCGTTAGATATGACATGCGGGGACAGATGAATTAAAACCTCGAATGGATGATATTTATGCGAGAACACGAACCGAGAATTGGTTCTCTGGCAACCCCTCGTTTAACGTCAGATATCAAATCTTTGTTTTATCTCTCTCTCTCTCTCTCTTTCTCTTTCTCTTTCTCTTTTTCTCTCATTCTTCGTTATTTTCATTTCCTTTATTAGTACACGAACGTTTTCAATAAAGCTTTATTTTAATCAAATAAAAAAGAAATGTCATAAAACAAACATGAAGAAGAAGAAGAAGAAGATAAATCGTTATAAAATCATATATTATATTATATTAAAATAAAAGCTTAAAAGTCTACTTCACGTGTACTGATAAATATCATATGTGCAAATCACACGTGTCAGAAGTGAAACCTTCTTAACCCTTTCGCTGCAAACAGCGCCTTTTGGCGCTCGACTATGGACACTTACCCAGAGCGAACAGCGCCTTGTGGCGCCATGAATTTGATTTACGAACGTCTCGCGTACCGTGTCGTCTGTACAAACAACCTACTATCACGCCGGCTGCTGAGAGAGCGTTTCATTTTTAGGCGCTCCGCAGCGAAAGGGTTAAAACCTTCACTTCGAGAGAATGAGTCAAATGCAGAGTATCTTTGCTTGTGAGAAATGTCGATAGTCTAGTGGCCAGTTGAAGAACTAACTTATATTGAAGTGATAACTTCTTTTGAATTGGTGTTATTTGAAAAAATGTAACGGAGCGGTAGGCGGCTATGTAACGGAGCGGTGGGAGGCGATGAAACGGCCGCAATACTAAATAATAAGAGAATACAATTATCCTACACCAGATATTTTGTAATCATCTCATTCTCTCGAAACTTAGTTTTTAAATGTGTGGGATTGAGTTAATATGAGTCTACGCTTCGTAGTATGCAGTCGCACACAAACACACACATATACAACACTTAGTAGCCAGGAGTGGGGACTACGAAGCATCGCATAAAGAGGAGACCGAGATAATAAGAAACAAATGCATACTGTCTTCTATCTCATTCTTTCTTAGGCTAAATCCTATAGATGTGCATATGTTTGTCTCGTTTTCTCTTTTTAGTACCGCAACCGTTTCATCGTTTCGTTGCACGTTACCATGGATTTTCGTTCACTTTTTTTAAATCACCCGCATTCGAAAGAAGTTTTCACTTCAAAAAAATGTGCATCGTGTATATTCGATATTTTTATTCGTTTTTTTATTTTCTAGTAGTAATCGTAACTTCTTTCGTAACACGAGATACAAGGAATTGTGACTGTAAAAAAGATAGATACATTTTTAGTATCAGCAATGAGCAATGTTCGAGAATACGTCTGCCATTAAAAAACAACCCCCTTCCTTCAGTACCAATAGTAATATTAGTAATGAAATTCACAAGGTGGAAGTTACGTTTAAGATATTTCACGTTTCTTGTGACGAAGATACAACACTTATTCCAATAAAAAAGAAGAAAAAAATGTCTTCCTTGTTTTACACGTACATTCAAGAATCGTTGAATTTCTTTTTATCGTAGAATTTAATTTTATTCCATATAAATAATCAAGGAGTAAAAAATTGCATTAGTATGAGAATCGTACGTGATTTATTACGTTCAATCGTTTTATTCGATTTTAATTGCATTCGAAATAGCTTATAAAAGTATTAGAGAAAAATAAAAAAAAAATAAAAAAGAAGTAGAAGTAGAAAAAGAGAAAGATCAAAAGAGAGAGAGAGAGAGAGAGAGAGAGAGAGAGAGAATAAGGGAACCTCGGAGTAAAAGTAAAAATTCATCCATCTCCCGCGTAATTTTATATTTTTAAATTACGGAAGAATTTAATGAGTGCAGAATCCCGGTAGAGGGGGATGAGGGTTGGCGGTGGTTACGTGGGAAAATAGTAAGAAGAAACGAGAGTGGTATGCCGCTCACATCGGACCTTCATCCTCCTCTTCCTCCTCCTCCTCCTTCTCCTCATCTTCCTTCTTCTTCTTCCTTCTTCTTCTTCTTCTTGTTTCTCTTTCTATTACTTTTGCCTAGCGTTACGGGAAAAAGTTTGCCCCTCTCGTTGAAAAGAAGCGTAATAGAATTTATAAAGCGACGGATGAAAAATTTTTCTCTTCCAAAGTACCAGTAGTACTACTACTACTGGTAGTAGTAGTCATAGTAGTAGTAGTAGTAGTAGTAGTGAAAAAGGGTGGAAAGGCCGAATAAGTGTGGTAGGGGTTGGAACAAGGGGTGGTAGGTTAGAAGTCTCTCTTGCGGTTCTTCATAAAATTAGATTTTACGCGTTGCTCGTATTCATATTTGATAATTCAATATTACAATGATCTTTTATCTTCATAGTGTTGTTCTACATTTCCCCCACCCCACCCTTCAATCTTTTTTTCTTTTGTACTTTCCAAAATAATTGTCCTTCTTTTCCTTCCATGTGTGTGTGAATTGTTCGAAAGAATTTTTCAAATTACTCGAGATAAAATAGGAACGACGAATAAATAAATTAATAATAATAATAAAAAGGAAAGGAAAGAATCGAAACGAAAAAAAAAAATAAAATTCCTTTTTCGATTAACGATATATACGTGCAAGCATGCATTCCAATAAAAATCCTGAACGGTAGGAGAAGGATAGCATGAAAAAGGGGTGAAGGGGGGGGTGTTGGAGCTTTGATGAATTCGATGCTGGAAATAGTTCATATTTTTGTCTGCAATTTGTTCTACATCGGTGATTAGAGGGGGGGGGGGGTGGAGGTGACACATTTTTTACGATGTCAAACGATAATGAAAAAAATTTGGTTGATAATTACAATAATGAAAATAAAAATACAAATAAGAATTTTTTACTCACATTTGTGCGTTAATTTTAAACAAGAGAAAGAGAGAGAGAGAGAGAGAGAGAGAGAGAGACAGATAGAAAATGAAAAAGAAAAAATAGAAGAAAGATTCGTCTGACGACGAAAAAAAAAAAAAAAAGCACAAATTCTTTCTCGGATGATTTATGGATTCGTAAAATTAATTTGAAAATGATTAATCATCTTTATCGAATTGTACTCAAAAAGCATTTATGTCTCTTGCAAACCATTATCCTTGAAGTTTTCTTTCATGAATTCCAAATCCATTTTGTGAAATTAATCTTGCAATCTTGTTGCTAGATTATAAACGTGAAACATATACACGTACGACTTTTACGGTCATAGCAAATCTCGTTTCATTTCTTAAGGTTCTTTCTCTTCGTATTCCTTTGGGAAAAATTTTCTTTTAGATAATCTCTCTATCTCTTTTTCCCTTTCCTTCATTCATTTCTCCATTTTTTTTTTTTTTTTTTTTATTATTCTCTCTTTATTTCTCTAACGGTATTTCTTTTCTTACGAGAAAATACGAGAAAATATACGATGATTCGATTATTATGATCGTCGAGTATTAAAAGATATTATTTAAATCTTTTCATAAGTTATATCAAAACGATAAGAGATGATTTATAGATTTTTTTTTAGAATTAAAAAAAATGTTTTCGATTTCAAAATTTATTTGCTTCTTATTTTATTTTTTTATCGTTTGATCAATTTATTCTTGTAAATTATTAATTTAACACTATGATTTTTATTAGATATAATTACAAGGGTATAATAAATATTCAAGGTTAAATAACACTTTCTCAGGTTTCTATCATATTCATATATCATATATAATTAACCCTTATCAGTCTTCAGGTCTGCATTGAAGATTCTTACTAAGTTATAAATGGTTTTGGTAGATATTTAACCAAATTGTTAAGTATTATAAAAATAATTTAATATTTAGTATACATACTTATATACACATATGCATAAACGCACACATAACAAAGAATATTTTGTTTTACATAAGTAAATTAACCCTTATCGCTGTTGTCAGGCTTTCAATGAAGATTCTCACTAAATTACAAGTAGTTTCGATAAATACTCAACAGAATTGTTTAGTATTATAAAAATAACTTATTTTATTTATTTATTTTTTTTTGAGGAAGTACTTACTACAAATATATATATAAATTACGTGTCACATTGCTTGTTCGCAATGGATTCCTAAACTACTAAACCGAATTTAATAAAATTTTACACACTGTGTGCAGTTTCATCCAACTTGAAAGATAGGATACTTTATATCTCAATTTATAATTTGCAATATTATTTTATTTCGAATTATTTGTTTATTAACAAAGAGTCATGATTATCTCTGTTAGTTCGATAAGATTCTAACAGATGACGGTATAAGGTAATTCGTTGACTTAAAGATGTATGTATCGGGCTATTACTTCAAAAAGTAATATTAAATTATTATYATTATTTATACGACCAATCAGGGTTATGTATTATTTCAAAAAATAATATCAAATCCAATAATAATCGATACAAATGTTATTTTACTTTGCACTTTATTGTCGTACAATTTAATTACATTTTAGTTTTATCTGCAAAGTTGGACACTAGGTTTACTTGCGGCTAAATCGCGTTTCTCGACACAAATACACACACACACACTGACTAATACAAAGTAGTGAGAAAGGAGAATTGGCTTTATACGATTATATATATATGTATAGGTTTCCAATTAATAATTCCTAGTATGGTAGGATCTGAACTTTGTATTACGTTCTCAAAACAAAGCTTATATTAGTATAAGATGAATCCTTTGACCACACTGAAGCAACTACTAACGTTTATCGCTTAGTAAGCAATTCATATTCTCATATCCGCTTATTCGCATTAAACCAAAGGAGATCAGGAAATCAATAAACAACAAGGGTTTATTTATCTCTACGATCATTTCCATTTTATTATTATTATTACTTATTACATTTTCACCCTTTTGGATTTCAAATCTAATTTCATCGATATATATAAATGTCATTTATTCTAATATACTTTGTCAACATTTAAAATTGTTTGAAACTAAATTAATATATATTTTTTTACAAACTCATAAAAGATGCTACATTGTTCATTTTTGTATATTTTTTTTTATTCATCAAAGATAAAAAGCAAAGTTTCGAGTGTCAATTTCTAACAAAGAATTTTCTATTTGAATTTTTATTCTGTTCAATCTGATACGTATAAAATTGACTTAAAGAAGAATAAGGATAAAAGATGTTTTAAACGATTGTTTCTCATATAGTATGTGTGAATATGTTATGTGTAAAAGAGAAAGAGAAAGAGAAAGAGAAAGAGAGAGAGAGAGAGAGAAAGATCGTATCATTGTTCAAACGTCGTTGCCATCATCAACCTAGTAGTAGAAGAGGGTAGTAGTATCGTAGTCTTGCATTACAAAGGGACATCTTTGCAGTATATTGGCATAGCCTAAGTGCGAGTCGATGTCAAAGGTGAGGTATTCTCGGTACAGCGGATCCCCTTTGCCATCACTATAGTTATCACCATCGTCTAGCAGAAACGAAGCGGTTTCCTTGAAAGACGATGTCACCGGTGTCTTCTCAGATCGTTGCGGCTATTGAATTTCCTTGTGTGTGTATCATGAAGGAAGAGTACCTTGTATACAGCTATACATCAGGTACATGACAAATTTACAGAATTACTATTACAGAATCACTATCTTTGGTTGGACCTTTCTATCGTTTGTTGTATCTATTTCTCTGTTCTATTATTAATGATATATTTTCATTGTTCACTAAGATTTATTTGTATTTAATTATTTATGAAATGTAATTGTTTTATTTTTATATTTAATTATTTCATTATATTATTTTATTTTTTTTAGAATTATATGATAAAATAGATTATATGGGATAAATGGTTTTAAGAAATATATCTTTTTCTTTACTAAAGATAAATTATTAATTATATTAACTATATACTTAGATTATTAATTATTACATAAATTAAAATTTATATTTATATATTTATTATATTTTAATTATATAAATTCTTAGTATCACTATATATTGGTTTCCAATGAAGTTCAAAACTATTAAACCGATCTTAAGATACTTTAAGTTTACTAAAGATAAATTATTAATTATATTAACTATATGCTTAAATAATTATTAATTACATAAATTAAAATTTATATTTATATATTTATTATATTTTAATTATATAAATTCTTAGTATCACTATATATTGGTTTCCAATGAAGTTCAGAATTACTCAACCGATCTTTATGTACTCTAAATTCTCAACAGATGGTGCTGTATTATAATTCAATTACTTCACGTTTTTTTCAGAGTTACATACGACATAACTAACCTAACTTTTTCTATTTTTTCCTGTATTATTATTATATGTATTCCATTCTAATTGTGGTATTATTTTGTGTGCTATTTTCATCAATATTTTATAACGAAGACACAGCAACATGTGGTTAAAGATTCCTAGTATATATATTTTATATTCTTTTTGATTACACACAAAAGTGGTTTAATTATTTTTGATAAATTTTTCAATACGATTGATCATTATATTCTAATAATTTAAATATCATAATAAATTCAAATATTAACTTAATAAATATCAGTCATTAGTAAAACGATTAATTTCTTTTGCTTTTAACACAACAGACTGTTCTCTCTCTCTCTCTCTCTCTCTCTCTCTCTCTCTCTCTCTCTTTCTCTCTCTCTCTCTCTCTCTCTCTTTCTCTCTCTTTGGCTTTGTTGTTTTCCTGTTGTTATCTTTCTCTGTTTAAAACTAGCTAGAGGCGATTATCGAACCTACTATATAGAATTTCGAAATCGAATAGTGCTTACACGTGCCGGACTACTACACTACTACTACTACCACTACCAAGCAAGATCTTCGTAAGCTCAGCTTCTGCTCTCTTCTGTTAAGTTCTTTGGACGATACGTGGCCGTAGGGCACAAACGCAAGATTGCCTCGTCTTTACCAAAAACCCTCTTCACTCTCTCTCTTCCTCTCTCTCTCTCCCTCTCTCTCTCTCTCTCTTCTTCGTCTTTGATCGAAATATTAGATCCTACCAAGGAGGCTTTAATTTGACAAGCTAAACCGCTCTCGAGTTACCTCGAGCTTTAACGCGTTACACGTTACACTTATACATACATACATACACACACATACACATATTTTATACAGACATAGATATTTTATCGATTTTAATAAATCAATATCATTTATTTTCTCTATTAAAAATAATTAAGAAATTATTTCTAAATTAATTGTCAATTTTACAGTATAATTCACTTCACAGAACTTTTAAAATATTATATGAATTATAATATTTTAAATTATTTTTAAAAATCAAATATTCTACAGATTAAACTAGGGTGATTCTTTAAAGTTTAAACAAGCTGTAAAAATTAAGAAATATTTGTACAATGCCATTAATACTTACGGTTTTCATAAATTTATGTTTGTATTATATAACATTAATATATAACTATTTATTTAATATAAATATTTATTTGAAATAATTTACATTTAATAATTAAATAATATTCTATTGAATTTAAATAATTTATAAATAAATATAATATCAGTTTTCTTTGTTAATTTACAACAAACGAATAAAACAATTTTATATCATAATTAAATAATTAATCTTTTCAATCATTAAATCTCTCTGTAAATCTTAAATCTCATACTGTCTCTCTCTTACTTTCTCATTGTAATTAATTTTTGTTTTAAACATATAATCACATTTTTACATACAAATAAATATATTAATATTTATATGGAATCAGAAAAAAAATCATTAATAGCAATAAAATGCGTGATATCGTAAATCACAAAGTAAATTTTAGAAACGTTTTCGTATGAAAGTTAAACGTAACACTATGCAAACTAGAAGTCAAGAGTACCTTTCAACGTTGTATATTACATACAAAACTCTCTTAAATTTGACAATGATCCTCCTATCATCATCGCGCGCACCGTGCTGCCTATTTCCTTCCGTCTAATCCTCTTTCCTCAGTATAATATCTATTTGCATATATTATCGTGTCTACTTGCGTCATGTCGACTTCCTTCGAAACGCTTCAAGCAAAATATAATACAACACACACACACACACACACACAAATACACATTTGTATATGTAAATACATAGTATGCATGCATGAATACACACAACGCACATTGTAATCGTATTCCTTGCATATTACGGATCTAACAAAACATATCAATCAAGATTGCAAGACATTTTCTATTAAAATTAAATATTATAGGTTAATTAATAACCTTTTAGGCATTACGCGCCATTATAATGGCTTTCACGAATGCCATCTTCCAGTACGATGCGTCAGTTCATTCAATCGTGCCTAAGATGTTAATTTTTTAGTATCATTTGCATATTACTACGAAATAATTTGTAAAACAATATCTTTGTTAAATCTTATAACAAATAATTCGTTTATATAGATTGTTTATAGTAAGTTCGTGTATATATATATATAGGACAGTAACCGAACAGGTGACTATCCCCTATGGAGAATTCTCCAATATTCCTCTCTTTGTCCTAGTCAAACTAAACTCAATAGCCGCAACGATGCGGTCCACGCGTGCTAGGCCGAGATTTTATACGGTGACTACTTTTGGCACGAAGTGAATTAAACATAGACACGTGTGAGTGCATATACGTGTACGTGATCATAGTGAATAACGTTGTATGAAAAGAAAACGAAAATAAAAAGAGAAAAAGATACGATTGTAAAGACCCCAAAGTCCCCTTTTCCCGAGTGAAACTACGATAATCCGTGGTGTATGTGTATAAAGGATATATGAATGTGTTGGTAGAATCAAAATGACCCTGGCATGAGGTTGCACAAGTCGGTAATAAACGCCGATGAAATCCTTTGTTAGTTGGTTGGAAGCCCACGTGTTGTCCAACACAGATGAGGAAACCTTATAACAATGACGTTCGTATATACGTGTATATTTGTATATGTGTGTGTATATATATATACGTACTTGCATACCAATCTACCTGCTACAATTTCGGGTATCAGTCAGGTGAATAAGCACATACCGGAATACCTTCTGCTGTCGAGTCAAGCAAACGTTTCTCACCAAACCACGTCGAACGCAACAGGTTCGATATTTGTCATTCTAGCTAGCTAGCTAGCCTAGCCTAGTCTAGCTAGCACCAACCGATCGGTTTTGAGGAATTTCAATTCGGTCACGATTAATCCTACGCTAGTTGTTCGACTTATACACACACACACACACACACACACACACCAATGTGTGTACACAAAGCTTTGTACAGTTTATATTTCCTTTTTTATGTTTAATCATTAAATAGTTTTGAAAATATGGTTTCGTCAGAAAATGTTCATCGAGATGGATGATACACTTTTGATGAGAAACCATATTGGGACAGGTGAGAGAAAATAAATGCACGATATTCGTCCATGTGGTTGGTTGGTTGGTGATATCGTTGAATGAGACCAACCRACCAACCAACTCCACCTAGGCTTCTTCGAGCCAGAAATGCAACAGGTTTGACGGCTTCTTGCTATTGCTCTTCTACTTCTGTTACTGTTGTGTTGCACTGTTACTTCTCCTACAAGATCGTTACTTCCCCCTCCCTCGTACCCAGAAAGTGAAGTAGCTTTGGCGCCTATTGCAATGCACTCGAGCAAAGGTATACGTGGGTATACTTTACCTTTCCTTAGATCAATGTAAATCGTATTTGATTTGGATGTTTGCCATATACTTGATTCAACAGAATAATAAATCTTATCACATTTTTTTCTTTATCATTTTTAAATATATGAACCATTTTTTATTTTTTGGAAATTATTATTATATAATTTTATAAATTTGGAAATTAAAGGGCTGAGAATTTGATTTGTATATTTTACAATGTCATAATTATGAAAAGTTATTATTAAGTTATTAGAAGATTACTGTATTATTTTAAAAAATTCTTTTGAATTAATTGACGATGGAGAATGATTTGAATATATTTATATTTTTTAAAAGTTTTATGTAAAAATTTTTATATATGAAAGAAGGGAAAGTAAAAAAGTTTTATTTCTACTTTAATTGCAAAACAAAAACATCGTAGCTACGACAAATCATAACGGAGGTTAACCAATTTGGCGAGACAAACATAACCTTTCTTTTTCTAAACGTTCTCTTAACGAATAAAATACACGTTTTTCAATCTGAACAAAATCAACGACCAATTTACGTTCATTTGACCCTTTTTTTCTTTCGGTTTTTCTTACCTTTCTATTTTTCTTTTTTAATTTTCTGAAAACAAATCAACGTAGTCCCCAAAAATCTGTCTTCTTTAGTTGTTTTTGGTTTCTTTTTTCTCGTTCACTTTATTTTAGATAGGTTAGGTTTGTGATAGCCTAATTCTTAGGTAATTTCATGGAAAGTCAATATCCACAGCCTGTTGCTTTACCTTTTCTCTTTTATAATCCTCTTCATTTCTGTCCCTTTCTTTTTCTCAGAATTCAACCCTCGTTATATCCTTCCTTTTCTTCTTCTTCTTCTTCTTCTTCAACTAGTCCCTTTTAGTCACAAAAGAGACAACGACAACAAACGAGAACGAAGGGATCGAAAGGGACTTTCCCTTCTTTTTACTCCCCTTCATCTTCTTTTTCTTTTTTCTAATTCGTTCGAAACACGAACGGAACTTTTCAACTTTTCATTGGGGGGATTTTGATTCTAAGGGACAACTCTTCCTCACTCTAGTCCCTTTTTCTTTTTTTTACGGATTGCAAGCAGTCTGCATTGCAAAATTGACGCTTTTTTTTATCAACCTTGTTTCGTTCGTTTAATTTTACCATTTTGTTTTTCTCAAAAATTACAATCTAAATAGCCAATGGTCGGTACTTTATACGCATGACGAGTATACTCGTCGATCACAGTTAACTGGTCAGTGGATATCGAGAGAAAATAAAAAAAATTACCAGATTTGATATGATACTTTTTTCCGTTTGATTTTTATTAATATCTTCTTTCTTTTTATTTTATTTATGCAATTTTATTTGCCCACAATTAGAGTATCAATAAACGATAAACGTCACAGTTCGATAATATTTATTAAAAATATTTCCATATTTATTATTTTTCATGCACGAGAGATATTTTGTTTTATAAATCAATCATAAATAAATTTTGGTATTTTTCATTTCGATATTTTGTCAATCGAATAATTTATATTTGTCGTAAATTATTATAGCTGGTCAGATTTCATCAGGATCAAGCAGTTAATAATTTATTAAAGAATAATAATAATTATTTATTTAAAGTAATGATTTTTTTCTTCGCATTGTTTATATATATATTTTTTCTATTTTTAAATACAGTGACCTGTTTAATACCAGTTTTTTCGAAAGGGAGAAAGAAAAAGGCTAATAGTGGATCGAATCTATGAATATTTGAATATTTAAATTTAAGAATACTAACTACGTAAACGTAGGTACGACCATTTTTTAATTCGTAGCTTTAAAAAAAAAAAAAAAAATATATAGAAAAAAAAGAACAAGGTACTACGAAGTAGTATTACGCGAAAGAAATGAAAAGAGAGAAAAAAAAAGAGAAAGAGAAAGAAAAAGAAAAAAGGTACAACCCCCCCGAGGTATACTTCGCGCGTTGGTCTTATGTTGAATGTAAAAAAGAAAAAAAAGAAAAAAAAAGAGAAAAAAAAGAAAAAAATAGAAAAGAATTTGTATGCTCAATCCTTTCGTCAAGGTTTTTTCGCTACCTGTACTTACACCGAGAAAATATAAAGACAAAGGACAAACGTTATAAGCTCGAGCTTTTTAATTAGAACGTCTCGCAGTGTGTGTTCTTCTCTCTCTCTCTCTCTCTCTCTTTCTTTGTGTACGTAGGTACCTTCATTTTTCTCGTAAAAAAAGAAAAAAAAAAAAGAAAAGAAATGAAGAATACAAAAAACAAAATGAAAGAAAAGAAGTGGACCAATACTCAAAGAGAAATGAATTTGAGTAGTTTACGACTGAGTGAAAGTTTAAAAAATAGTACCAAAAAATATACTAGTTTTTTTTTTTTTTTTTTATTAATTCTTATCAATCGTCAGCTTTTTTTATCCGTAATTATCATTAGATTGTTTTTCTAAATATATGCTACAAAATTTTTAGTACTTTTTTTTTTTAGAATAACATTATTGTTAATAATAAACTTATTTTATTTTAATTGTGTTTTTTGAAAGAGTATTACAAATATATACTATAATATATATAGTATATTATAATAAAGTATACTGATTATATCTAAATATATATAAATTACGTGTCACGTTGTTTGTGCGCAATGGACTCCTAAACTACTAAACCGATTTTAATAAAATTTTGCACACTGTGTGCAGTTTCATCCAACTTGAAAGATAGAATAGTTTGTATCTCAATTTATAATCGCAATATTATTTTATTGCGAATTATTTGTTTATTAACAAAGAGTCATGATTATCTCTGTTAGTTCGATAAAATTCTACCAGAAAGCGGTATAAGGTAATTCGTTGACTTAAAGATGTGTGTATCGGATTGATTATGAGCCACAGCAACACGTGACGGGGCACACCCCTAGTATTATATATATAATAATAAATAATATATATAGTATAGGTACTATATAATATATTTGTAATACTGTAATGCTTTTACCATTATATTATATATATAATAAATTAAAAATATCCAGCCGTATAAGTTCGACTTTTAAATGCGTCAAAATATAATAGCACGAATTTAATCAGATTACATTTTTATTATTATTATTATTATTATTTTGTCGTACGTCAATATATTTGAATTTCAACAAAATGAATTGAATTATTTTTTATTTTTATTTCTTTTTTTGTCTAGAGAGATAAAAATACAAAATCGTATAAGAACTATATATATATATGTGTGTGTGTTCGAATGAATAATACAAAAAGCGACTTGTTATTCCCTTCGTTGGTCACATACATTTCTTTTCTCTTTCTATATATATATCTTGTTCTTTTCTTTCCCTTTTATTTCCCCTTTCTTTATTTCCCTAGATTTTTACGAGTGAAATCATTCGATCGGATAACAAGATTACGGGTCATGTATACCAGCGCATGGCTCGTAACTCGATTAAGCAAATATATGGAACGGTTTGAAGCATGGAAGTAAAACACGAACACGTACCAACCTACCTATCTACATATTATACAAAACGCGTGCAGATTGATATCCCTTGTAACGTAATCGATCGGAAATTAGTTTGTTTCAAAAGTTGCTGCACACTAAGTTCCACGTGTCGATATTATATATATATATGGTAACAATCTTCAGTATTTTTTTTTAAGAATAACATTATAGTTATAAATTATTTATTATGTTTTTTATTAATAATTATATTAATATTATCATATATAAAGATTTTTTTTTCTTTTGTTCAAATACTTCGGCGAAATATTTCGAATTTTTCAACTGATGACAAGCTAAACTAACTCATCAACCCTTCACTTTCGTGATAGATATTTTTTCTTGCCCCCATTTTATTTTATTTTATTTTATTTTATTTTGGTTTATTTTATTTTATTATTTTCTTTCTTATTTTGTGCTCCATTATTTTTAACACATTTTATAATTAGCAAATAAAACCAAGTTATCGGATATACACGAAGTATTATGATATACAGAATCAAAAAATAAAACATTCCAATAGGTTATTTGCATTTTGGATATTGCAGAAAGTGAAAATTATATTAGACGATTTGTTATAGTTGAAAATACTCATTGAATAATTAAAGTTTATTCATATACGTATAAGTGTGTGAATGTAAAATAGAAAGGATCGATATCGTAATGACACGAATCGTTAAAGATTCGGATGCGTAATTATAGCAATCGTGGTTGTAACTATATCTATAGTACATTCTCATTCGTACGTTCTCATTCGTATGAGTTTCACGTATGTGTATGCATGTATGTATGTATGTGTATAACGACCAGTCCAACAGTTTAAAATCAGCCAATGCGCGACGTTAATTTACGGACGAACGGTTTCGGACGAGTAATAGTTTGAAGGGTGAGGAAGAGGTATCTGTCTGTGTGTATGTGTGTTAGTGTAATAATAGTAGTCACCGGAAGGTAGACACACGCACATACACATACACATACACACACACACCATTTTGGTTTTGGATCGTTCCAAGCTAATTACCGTACGTACCCGCAACGGGGTACGAATAAATATTCGCATGTTGTGTTACGCGTAACGCGGCTCGAAGTTATCTCGCGAATGAGTTCGACGAGTTTCGAGGGATTTCTACGGAAGGGGTGGAAGTAGAGGGGTAGGAAAAAGGGCACGGGGATAGGTGGAAAGGTTGAAATCGAAATGAAACGTTTTACACGGATATGAAAACGAAAACCCGTCGTATAATCGTCGTGTGCCTATCGAACTTATGATCTGTTGTTCACCACCCCCCCCCTTTTTTTTATTTTAAAGTGAAATCTTTTTTTTGTGATACACGATATTTATATATTTGTCTCTCTCTTTTTTTCATGTGGGAGTGGGGAAAGAACTCTATCTCTTTCTATCTTTCACACTGATTGATCTTTCAATCGTTACGAGGGTTGTACGTGGTTTCGTGTGCGCAAAGATAGATAAACAAAACATAAATAATAATTAATTAATAAAAGATAATTTAAATAAACTAAATTACAACTCTTCAATTACAATACTTTATTAATTTTCATTGGATAACAAAATACAATGCTATTTGTAAATTTTGTTCAATTAAGAAACAATGTCAACTTTAAAGTGAAAATGTTGTATTTTGATCTCGTGGAAAATAGGATGAAATTTTCACTCGTTTTGTCAAAGATGATTCATTAAGAAGAATAAAGAGAGATAGAGAGATAGATAAAACTATGGTAAGGTGAGTTTAGTCGGTGTTAATTCGTTGCGTTTACTACGAATTTCGCAGAACGTGACAGGAACAAACCAAAGTTCGAGTCACCAAACGAGACTTCGGAAGGGGTTGGAAACTCGCCTAAAGTGGACGGTGGCGCGAAGCTGGCAATTAACCGACTACTAGAAATAGTAGTAGTAGTAGTAGTCATAGACTAGTAGGTATAATATAATAGTAGTGGTACAGAGTAGTATTTACTACTAGAACGCTTGAGAAGTTCGACGAAACAGGGAAAGGGGGTAAGAAGGGTGGTGGAGGGATGCGTGTTCATTGTATATACCCTTGGAGGACACGAATTAATACGTCCCCTCCTCCTCCCAACCCCTCTCGCTTTGTAAATTTGACGAACCACCACAGTTGGATGCACTTTACTTATGGGGTACAACCCCTGTCGTGATTTCCATATTCTTGGGACAATTTGAAGTAAATTTTCTCAAAAAAAAGGAATTTTTAACAACAAAACGTAACACGATTGGGTCCTTTGAATAATTACAAGTAAATTGTTACAAAAAACAAAGAAATAAATTACTGTAAAAACGCATAAAATGTGTCGGACATTATTTAAGTATACATTAAACGAATATCGAAAGAAAAGAAACAAATAACCCCATAAAAGTCAATCAAGACGTTTTGAAAAAAATAAAATTACTATGTTAAAATAATTATTAATGGTATTTCCCTTTTTCTGTACGCATATTTTACATGGAAACAGTGATTGTATTCATTGTAATTAAAACTAACCTCAAAAACTCTCGCGGGGTAAAGGTATTTAGATGTAATAATAAATAGAATTTAAAAAAGGGGGTGATTATGGGGTATACAAATTAGGATACTCGCGTCAGATCATCCGGATAAGAATGGTTAAATGAAACGTTAGGGGTGAGGGTGGGGACTAGGGATGAGTCTTCCCGAAACAATTAGGAAAACCTTTTATCTTCGTTAGTACTTGCAGAATGGGAATTTATAAACCACCTGTTGTAATTCTCCTATAGCCAGGGGATATTCCTAAGCTTTATCTCGACCCGTTATACATTGCACTCGATTATCTTCGATTTCTTTTTCTTTTTTTAAATAATAAACATGTTTCCAATCCTCTGATTAGATTTGACGTATCAATACGTGTCATGCATTTGTTTGAGTAAAAAATGACGTTTTGATACATCATTGAAACTGAAACAAGATTTTAGTTCATTCTCTGATAAATGCGTAATTTTTATCTCTTCTTCTTAATATATATAAACTACGTGTCACGTTGTTTGTGCGCAATGGACTCCTAAACTACTGAACGTATTTTAATAAAGTTTTACACACTGTGTGCAGTTTTATTCAACTTGAAAGATAGGATAGTTTGTATTTCTATTTATAATCGGTATAAGGTAATTTGTTGACTTAAAGACGTGTGTATCGGACTGATTGTGAGCCACAGCAACACGTGGCGGGGCACCCCTAGTATTATTATTAATAATTATTATTATATTTAATAACAATTTAAATTATTATAAGTAATTTTCAAATAAATGTGTACCCAAAGGGTAAATTTCGTCGGTAGGATAACCTAATCAATTTACCCCCTTATTTCTCCCACATCAACCCCCTACCCCCTTCTTACCACTTCTCAGTAGTTCTTCGTTAAATTTTACCAAGAGTAAGGTTCCCTTTTCGTGTAACTTTGACACAGGAAGCTCGTTATCAATGTAACTGAAGTTTGCTTCGAACATAGACAATCTCGTCTTTCTCTCTCACTCTCTGTGTTTCTGTATTTCTCTCTCTCTCTCTGTTTAACTCATATTTTTCGTCGACAAGTTACAAGCGAACTGTACAGAGAATATTAACATTTGCGTTATGATTATGTTCTCTCGATCATGTTGCTAAAATACGATACATGTTACCTATTCTCATTTTCTTATATTATTATACTACTATCTATGTATTCTTGTATTACACATACACGTACAATATTAGTAATATACATATATATTTCTTAATGTTAGTAGTGCAACATTGATGTACAAGTGAACATTTTGTGTTCTTACTTTAACGATTATTATCATATATTTTCGTGGTATTCTAAATTTTTGATAGCAACCCTGACGCAACTAATATAAGCAACAAAAATACTAACAACAGTAATAATAGTAGTACTTAATACGTTCCGTGCTATGTGGGACGTATACGACCCCTTCTGCACTTTTCTGTTGCACTTGAAATTCTTATTGAAAAAAAAAAAAACAAAATAGAATTCTTTGTAAAAAATTTCAAATAATTCATTAAAATATTACAATTTTATTTCTTTGTCTGGTCTAATGTATATTAAATTTTATATTAATGTATATTACAATTTATATTCATCTTTCTATTTTAATAATTATAATTAATTATAGTATTGCAAAAAAATATAAAACACATACGTCACAAACAACTTATTTTCATCAATCTCTAAAAAGTGTGGGTCATATATGCTAGACCTTAATAATAATAAAAATCTTAAAAAAATGACCATAACGTTGTGAAACATGTTTATTAATAATAATCATTATAAAAAGTTAATAATAATCGATAAAATGCAAAAAAAAAAAACAAGAAAGCAAATAAGGTGTCAGTGTCATACAATGAACAAACGTGAACGAACAATCGAGTCGTGCGGGAAATTACGCGAGGAATCATTGTCGTAGATGAATTGAAAAAAGAAAAAAAAAAAAAAGAAGAAAAAAAAAGCAGAAGAAGAAAAATCCCTAGCAACAACAGCCTGAAGGGTACGCAACGAGAGAGTATTCCACTAATGAGGAGTGTCGTGACATTAACGTGGAAATGCTAATGAATGGAACAACGTATCTACAGTCACGCCACATCGTGCGAGTGTTATAATACGAGCTTATTACGAAAGGGATAGAGAAAAACTGGGTGGGGGGGGGGAAGGGTGGAAGAAGAGTAACGAAAAAGGGGTGGTATAAATATAAGGGGGTTGTTGGCAGTACAAAACGATCGAAACTCTTCTGCGTAAATTTGTCCTACCGAAAAAGGGGGTGTAATGTTTATTTGGATTGTGCGTGATTCTAATAATTTTGTTAAATTGATTTTCGTGATTATAATCGATTATTAATTAGGAGTATTGGATTAATTGATTTACGATCTTTATCTGACTGAAACGAGACATTTATTTATACGGTGTGATTGCTAAGTGTAAAAAAGAAATACAATTGATGATCAAACTTTTGACAGGGTTTCAATTATTTGTTAGAATTGAGATTGTTTTTTTTTAATATTTTATTAGAAATGACTTTGTAATATTTAATATTAAAAGTATTGAAAATAAAAAGCAAATACTTCTAAACGAAATTAAATCCAAAATGATTGATCATTGAATTGAATGATCGAAGATGGAATATTTTTGTTTATCTTATATATCAAATGAATTTAAGGTTATGTAATTTCAAAGTATTCAATACTTAAAAATATAATAATAACATATATTGTGATACTAACAAGTATCTGTAAAATCAATTTAAGGTAGTAATGTAATTAATCTATTTAATACAAACTATAACAAAAAATATAAGATTAAAATCTACAATGATACTAACAAATATATATTAAATAAATTTAAGATTATGTAACCAACTTAAATAATAAAAAATATCCTAATAACATTAATAATAATACAAAGAATATTTGAAAAGAAGAATAATAATAAAATAAAGTCACGTTAAATTATAAATATAAAAAGTATATTAACAATTATAAATGTACTGGAATATTTGTGAAATAGAAAAACAAACTAAAACAAAACAAAACATTATTTAACAAACGTATTCATTTTATTTTATTTTATTTTTTTTCTTAATTTTTTCTAAGACAATATCAATTTTATCAATAATAAGAAAAAAAAAATAGATGAGGAGGAGGAGAAGGAGGAGGAAAGTTAGGAAACGACGTATTTGCGTATTACCCACATTGAGATAAAACAAACGTATTTAGTTCGTAACGTCGTATATAGTCAGCTAACAAGTTGGATAAACGTTAAACTGAGTATATGCTTCTCTCTTTCTCTCTCTGTTTCTCTCATTCTCTCACTCACTCTCTCTTTTCATATCTAACGAGGATAATGCGAAGGCGTACTTTCGAATATGATCCGTATTTTCTCAGTGGAATTACGCTTGAACGCGGCCACCGAGTGTCGCAACAGCTCGCACATCGCTTTATCACAGGGAACTGTTAAATTCACTTTGCGGAACTTCCCGCACGGGTAACCCATCTCCACCATGAAATATATTCGGTGACAGAAACTCGATATGAGTTTCTGATTTAAAAGAGAGAGAGAGAGGGAGAGGGAGAGAGTGTGAGAGAGAAAAAGAGAGAGAAGCCAGCTACCGATCAAGCAGAGTTCAAAGGTTCGGAGTGGGGATATTAACCATCTTTGAAATATTTTGATAATTAATTCGATTTGAGTTATGAATTATATTTAATAATTGTTTAGTTATAATTTTGGTATATTTAATTTGTTGTTTTTTTGCAGAAGATTATTATGTGTTTATTTAAATTTAATAAGCAGAGTTGAAAGGTTTGAGTGGAAGGGATTAACTTTCTTTGTAATATTTTGAAAATTAATTCGACTTAAATTGTTAATATTATAATTTTAATATTAATTATTATATTAATAATTGTTTATTGATAATTTGGCATATTTAACATAATATATTTCTTTTTATTACAATATTTAACAAGAACCGTTCAAAGGTTTCAGGGTTAATTAACACCTTTGCAATATTTTGAATATTAATTCGATTTAAATTATTAATATTATAAATTTAATATTACTTATTATATTAATAATTGTTCATTTATAATTTGGCATATTTAACTTCTTTGTTTTTTCAAAATATTAACATCTAATTAATTTTTTTTTATTAGAATATTTAACAAGCAAAGTTCAAAAGTTTCAGGGTTGATTCACATCTTTGCAATATTTTGAATATTAATTCGATTTAAATTATTAATATTATAATTGTAATATTATTAATTATATTAACAATTATTAATTAATAATTTGGCATATTTACCTTTTTAATTTTTTTCCAGAAAATTTAATCTAATATATATGTATATATTTTCTTTTATTAATACGATATTCAATTACTTTTACATTTAATTACATTAAACGAGAATTCTATTGTTCATTTGTACAAAAATGTTTTGTGCATATAAAACAAATTTTTTTTGCAGATAAAATATTTAAAAAATAATATAATAATAACTTTTCTTATTATTAACTTACTTATTACATTAACAAAATATTTAACCATACAAACACATTTATTTTTCTTAACAACATTCTCTGATATAATTTATCGAACAATGTCACGTACAATAAAGTAATGTGTGTTATTATTTTTTTTTAAATTATTTTTTTTTTATTTTTCCATCTTTTACGAATGACAACTAACGTTGGTCGTGAACTTAATCAGGAGCTATGGTTTCTTCTTCTTTTTCTTCTTCTTCGTCCGATTTCAAACTACGAAAATGTTCAACGTATAAGAAAAGACGTAAGAACCTGGTCACACAAACACACACACACACACACACATGACGATTTTTCCGGTACGTTTACGCGACAAAAGAAAACTCCTCTCTAACGTAGGAGATGCTTTTTTTTTTTTTTTTTGAAAAAAAAAAAGATAGAAAAGGAAACGAATTTTTCTTTTGAAAAGGCAAAACTGTGATGTCTCCTGTTTTAAACGAGAGATGTCATTTCTTTTGCTAAAACCCATCAAAGAAAATCAAGATGAAATAAATGATAGAAAATATTTTATCGAATAAACGATTCCAATTCTGTCGTTTAATATTTAACGGTACACCTGATGATCAAATATCGTTTCTACGTTTAAATAAATAAATTATTAAATTAATTTATTAGTAATTATTAACCCTTTGAGTGCAATTGACGCGTATATACGTTTGATCAAAATTACCAGAGTGATCTATCGACTCAAATATACATGTTTGTTAATAATATAACGTTTATACAGTAATTAATTAAATTATATTGAAAAACAAAAACTTTTTCATTATTATTAAATATAATTTACAAGGGCTGCCTCGTTACGCGTTGCTGTGGCTCACAATCGCCATCTGTTAGAATCTTATCGAACTAACAGAGATAATCATGACTCTTTGTTAATAAACAAATAATTCGCGATTAATAAAATAATATTGCAAATATAAATTGAGATCTAAACTATCCTATGTTTCAAGTTGGATGAAATTGCACACAGTGTGCAAAATTTTATTAAAATTGGCTCAGTAGTTTAGGAGTCCATTGCAGACAAACAACGTGACACGTAATTTACATATATTAAGATTAATGTAATATCTAGTTAATGATAAACTATTTCATTTCTATACAAATATTTTAGATAAAATAGTATTCAAGTCATTTAAAAGGGTTCGAAATAATTGTCAAGTAAAGAATTTTCATTTAAATTAAATTAAAGACACAATTTTAAATGAAATTATTCAAATACGAGTTATCTCGTCAAAACTGTTTGCAATGTGTTAAAAAGGGAAGTTTTTTCTTTTTTTTTTTATTATTTTGTTGAATGAATTTGAATGAAAACGTGTTCGTTTAGATTAACGTGAAAATAGGGAATATAATAGAACCTTGGTTATATCACCTTTTTCCCTTAACCACAATCTTCTCTCTCTCTCTCTCTCTCTTTCTTTTATTCTTTGATAATATTTCTTACACCATAACACGATTTAAGATCGTTGAGTCTTGCCATGCGTACAAAGTTGTAGAGAAGGAATTTGCAGTTGCTAGAAGACCATCACCAGAGTACTACTACTACTACTACTACTACTACTACTACTACTAGCTAGCTAGCTTTATAGAGAAGATGATTGTAATAGCAACGCTTGTATTCTACTTGCATAAGCTATGCAGCAATGCATTATCGATGCATGACTGCACCGCATAGAACCAAGGCCAGCAGAAGGATGGATATGCAAAAGAAGCCGTTTCTTTTATCCTAAGCTCCCACCGCCTTCTTCTTTTTCTTCTTTTTATTTTTTTATTTTTATTTTTAATTTTTTTTTCTACTCATTCGCAAGAAAATGAATCAACAGTGAAATAATAACTCTTGTTTTATTTGATTTTGTTTTTTTTTTTTTGTCAAATATGCAAATCTTTTTCTTACTTTTCTATTCTTGTTTTCTTTTTTTCCTTTTTTCTTCTACTTTTGTGTCAAATATTTTCTTAATTTTCTATTCTTGCGTCTTTTTTTTTTTCTTGTCAAATATGCAAATTATTTTGTTTACTATTCTTCTGTTTTCTTTTCTTTTCCTATTTTTTTTTTT
>NW_015148992.1:429502-442362 GCF_001465965.1 Polistes dominula | reverse complement strand
TCGAACTATCGAGTTATTGACAACCACGACAAGGTGGTCGTCGTCTTACCTTTTAGTCCTGCAGAATTTTTTTCTTCTTTTTTTTTTTTTTTTTTCTTTCAAAATCAGGCCTGTCTATTCGTCATGTGTTTATGTATATATGTATATGTGTACATGTATATGTGTATATATATATATATATATATATATATATATATATCTACGTAATGTGTATATGTATGTATATACACATATATGTGTAAGAAAGAGGGAAAGGTAACGGGGTGGGGAAGAGGAAAGGTGGTGGGGGTAAAAGTTATTGAAAACGAACGACAGAAAAGTGAAGAATTTTTCAGTAATGGAATATCATCCCACATCCAACGCGTTTTTCTTTGATGAAAAACGGAAAACGTTTGACGTCTCGAAGTTTTGCGGCGGATACATTTTTCTATTCGCGTTTCCTATCCCCCTCCCCTTCCCTCCCCTCCCCTCCCCACCACACTTCGTAAAACGTCTAGGAGAGACAGATAGAAGGGGAGGAAGTTAGATGGAATAAAGATGAAAGATAAGAAGTAGAAAAGGGATTAGAAAAAAAGAAAAAGAGAGAAATGAAGGGGGAAGTTTTTAGATGGAAAAGGGTGGTAAAGGGAAAGATGGAATTAGTAGGATAAGATCGGTTACAAAAGGGAGAAGGGTTGTGAAGATAAGAATATATACGTTTAAGGGTTGAATATTAATCACATGGACGGACTAAAACGTTTTACTTGAAACTATCTTAATCATATCGTGTTAGAGTTGCGTCACGGTTGCGTCAGGGTTTTATATCATGTATATGTAATTGTACGATGAAATAAATTACCCTAAAATTTAACAAAAATATATATATATTTATTTTTTTATAAAATATATTTGTTAACATATATATTATATTTTATTTTAAATAAAATAATTAGTATATTAAATAAGATATATATTATTAAACATATACACCTATATTAAATTATTTTAAATAAAATATATTTCACAATTAAATAAAATATATTTTATAAAATAAAATATAATATAATTAATATAATAAATTAAATATATATTTTATAAAATAAAATATAATATAATTAATATAATAAATTAAATATATATTTTAAAATAAAATAAAATAATTAGTATATTAAATAAAATATATTATTAAACATATATACCTATATTAAACTATTTTAAATAAAATATATTTTAAAGTTAAATATAATATAATTTATATAATAATTCAAATATATTTTAAATTTAAATAAAATAATTAGTATACTAAATAAAATATATTATTAAACATATATACTTATATGAAATTATTTTAATAAAATATATTATAAATATGTATAAATTTTCTTGTTAGATTTAAAAGATAATTCTCTTCATCATACTAGTTCTTAACCAATGCCTTTCCACCCCCATCCCTTTTTCGTAACTCGTGCATATTTCTTGCTGAATAAACGTTGATTATGATTAGACGAGATACACTGTATTAGTATAATTGTGTATAGTACGTATAGTTATACTTTAACTAACTTCTTCTTCTTTCGTTGACTTTAAACTGAACGAGTGCGATCGTTTATGAGTCTCCACTGAATAATTTTACTTACCTAGTATACCAACCCTCCTAGGAGAATCTTTTGTATGTATGAGTGCATAAGTAGTGTCTAAGCATATACGGAAATTATATATGTGTATGTCTATGTGTATTATAGTATTACTCACGTAGGACGAATACTTCACTTCGTATCCCTTCAACTTTATAATCCGTTTCCCCCCACTCTTCCATCCTCCTCCCCCTTCTCCTATTCTCTTTCTATCCTTTTTCTTCAGGATGGTTTAAGGTACGTATTCTACATTTTATTAAAGGCACGAGACTTCGCATAATCAACCATTATCAATCTTTTGCAAATTGTTTACGTCGAGTTTCTATTTAAATTTTTATCATAAGAAAAAAACCAAAACTGTAATAATATTGTAACACGTTTCTTTTTATGGATATAATAATAATATGATGGAAGATTATTAATTAGATACAGGTGTAAATTTTTTATTTAACATTCTGTAAATATTGTCCTTTTTATTATTATTATTATTATTAAAAGAAATTGGTATCGTAAAATTTACGACATAGATAAAAGAAATTTTTATTATTATCATCATCGTTGAATTTGAATTATTATTATTATTTTTTTTTTTTTTTTAAACAAATTTTTATTAAAGGTTGCATCGTTTTATCGTGCAAGTATTATTAAGAAGAACATGTTCGATTTAACTAATGGTTTAGCATGACAAGTAGATAGAAAAAGATAGAATGAGATAAAGAAGGATAAAGAGAAAACCGCGATAAAATGGAAAAAAGGGTTCGCGAGAGGGATTCTTTTTTTTTGTAGTCTCTCTCTCTCTCTCTCTGTTCGTTCTCATACCGCACAAAGACGAGACCTTCAAAGGACTTTTCCACGATCCCTGGGTACATTAATAGGTGTCCGCGGGCGACAAGAAACGATGCCGGTCGTGACATTATTAAACGCGTGACTGTAGTATAGCATGAAGCCCCGTCATTAATATGGAAGAACGAACGTCCCTACGTATCATCGGACTTTCTCCGAGTGTTTTTAAATGTATCTGTGCGTAAATAAGTGTGTGTGCGTGTATTTTAGTGAATACGGCTTCGTATATGTCCTATACAAATATATATGTGATATATATAAAAATATATTACATTTTTTGGTATCTTTATAGATACAAATTTAGAGTCACATTACAGATCTTCAATGAAGTTCAAAACTACTCAACCAATTTTAATGAAATTTTTTGTATTTTGTGCGATTTTATATATTTTTATTTATTTATAAATATAATAATTATTATTATTATTTAATTTTTTGTTCTATTATTTACTTGTATTTATGTTTTTATATATAAAAATTCAGTGTTACAATTCAGGTCTCTAATGAAGTTCAAAACTACTCAACCGATTTTAATGAAATTTGTTGTATATTGGTTGATTTTATATATTTTATTTATTTATAAATATAATAATAATTATTATTATTATATTTTTTGTTCAATTATTTGCTTCTTTTTGTATCTTTATAGATAAAAATTTAGAGTCACATTTCGGATCTTCCATGAAGCTCAAAACCACTCAACCGATTTTAATGAAATTTTTTGTATTTTGGGTGATTTTATATATTTTATTTATTTATAAATATAATAATAATAATTATTATTATATTTTTTGTTCAAGTATTTGCTTTTTTTATATCTTTATATAAAAAAAATGTAGTTCTAAAATTCAGGTCTCTAATGAAGTTCAAAACTACTCAATCAACTTTAAGGAAATTTTTTGTATTTTGCATGATTTTTTTCAACTTACTACATAGAATAGTATTTATCACGAATATTTTTATTTATTATTTACTAATTTAAAAATTTATTATTTAAAGCTTATCTAATTTTCTAGCTACTGTAAGTTTTCAATAGATGACGCTGTATATTACAATTCAATTATTTCCCATTTTGTTTTTTCAGAGTTACATATGACACAACTAATAAAATATATATATCTGTGCAGGATTAAGTTTATATATACATATATGTATGTGTGTGTGTATGTATTTATGTAGGGAACGCGTTCGAGGGGAAAAAAAAAAAAATACTGCTGTAGAATTTCGGTTCATTCTTTTTCAATTTCTTCTTTTCCCCTTTTTTTTTCTTTCTCATTTTCTCTCTCGTGTTTTTCTTTTTTTCTTCCTTCTAACATTCATAGCTTATTCGTAGCGAGTAGAATTCAAGCTATCGTACGTGACACGATCACTCTATGGGGTTATATATCCCTTCTATGGATCGCAATATGGAATTCGAAATGTTCCACGCGTCCCCTATCAACCTGTCCCCCTTTTTCCCCCTCTCCCCTCCTCCATCTTTTTCTGTTCCTTCTTCTTGTTTTTCTTTCTTTGTTTATCTTTCCTTCTATTTCTCTTTTTCCATATGCGTCGCGTGCACAATGCAAGTGTACTGCAAGTTTCGTTGTTGCGTGCACCACCCACCGTTGTTGCCGGTGCATGATTTTTTTTTTTTATTTTTTTTTTTATGGTGTGGACTCTATTCGTTTTTTTCAAGCCTTCACAATCATAAAATCTCGAATCGATCTAGGCTTAAACTTAGCTAACAAATCATTCCGTTTTTATTCCTTTCGTATTTTAAATGGAGACGTTAAAGGGAAAATATTTTTCTGTGAATTAAGTTGGCATTTTAAAAAAAAAAAAAAAAAAAAAAGAAAGGGTTAATCTCGATAGAATGAAGTTGAACAATAGGTGTGGTCGAGGATTATTATTTCTTTTCAAGTTTTATTACGTTTACGTATACTACTGGTTATCACGTGATAATAATTATTATATTTATACTTTTACTTGTTTATTTTTATATATTATTATATTATTAGTTTTATATTTTACATATATACATAAAACATACAATTATTTAAAATAATTGATAGATAATATATTTTATTATTTTTCCATCACGTAATATTATTATTACAATTTATATACTTGTATTTATTAATTAAAATAAAATAAAATAGCAACCCTTAAAAAATACTTAAGTAATCCTATATACTATTTTATATATTATACTTATATTATATTAATTTTACTATAATAATAAAATAAATAAATAATAATAATAGTAATAATAGTAAGTAATAATTAATCTATTATACTATATTATATTAATACATTTAGTATTAAAAAAAAAAAACATAATATTTCCTACGGTTAGTATCAGTATCGTTTCAAAATTTTTACACAAATTCACATTCACACATACACATACACATTAAAAAAAAAAAAAAAAGAGCACAGTACAACATTGAACTACACTTATATACGAATAAAATCATCATACATATTTCCAAGCTTAAAGAAACGTCGACAAAAGTGATTTATACGTTCGTGAATATCGATAAGAGATCGATTTCTTCATTGACACGTTGGTTCGTTCGATACATCCCTTTTTTTTATTTATTTATTTATTTTCAAATTTTTTCAAAAAAAAAAAAAAAAAGAAATTTCGAAAAGATTTGACGATATCGATGGCATGCAAACGAGCTGTAAAAATGTGTGTGTGTGTGTGTGTGTGGGAAGGAAAAGATAGTGATAGGAGATGGTATAGTGATACTGAGAAATAAAACATGTCGATAAAATATAACGTTTGACATACGCTTGCATTCCTATTGGTCGAAATGTAAAACGAACGTGAATCGAGACCCGGATAAGAGAGTTCAAAGCGTTCGTTAAGCTTGTCATTCGACGAACGTGACCCTGCACAAAGTCAATTTTTATATATATATGTGTGTGTATATGTTTTAAAAGAATCCAACGACTTGTCGTGAAACTCCCCACTTTCATCCTCACCCACGCGCGATCATGGGTGGGAATTGGGGGAGTGGGTGTTCGAGGGGGATGATAAAACGAAAAAGAACAAAATAATAATTATTCATCGTGTTTTCATGCATATACCTCGAGCAAAAAGCCTTTTTTTTTTGGTTTCTTTTTCTTCCTTTTTTTGACCCCTTTGATCCGAAATATTTTTCATTTCTATGCTTCTTGCTGTATTTTTTTTTTTTTTGGTCTTTTTTGTTTGTTTGTTTGTTTTTCTCTATCCTGGTCAGTGAAGAAAAAAGTATTGTCAAATTTTCAAATAATTCTCTTTTTTTTTTGTATTTTTCACCTGCAGGTTTTTCACCCGTTGCACTCCATTGTCGCCGCTGAGGCGACATAGACATCTAAGTTGATTATTCTACTTTATTTCAAATAAATTTAATTTTATTTACATCACCCATTTTTTCTCGTATGTGAAAGAGTACATTTGACAAGAAAAGATTTTGATATTTAATAAAAAAAAAAAAACACACACATACACACACACATTAAAAAAACTAAATCAAACGGAAGTGTGAATAGAAGTTTCAGAACGTTCGATCGTTCATCTTACTTTTCTAAACTGCAAAGGGCATTAGAGAAAAGGAGACCAGGTACTTTTTACGTCTACTCACCCTTTCACTTCCCCTTCCCTCTTCTATTTCGTGGGAAACGATTTGTCCTGGTTCCTCGACATCAGTCAGACCTGCGGTACTTTAAACGACGATAGTTGAACCTATCGATTGCTTTCAAGTGTTTCCTTTCTCTCGAATGAGGCGAGAAACGAGGCGAGAAGAGTTTCGACTTTAAAAGGATCTCTTAAATGAAACGAAACTAAACGAAACTAAACGAAATTAAACGAAGTTGGGTTCTTTGTTTCCTACCTCTCTTTCTTACACACCTTTTGTTGTTTCATTTTTTTCACTTCCACCATTTGACTTTCTTTCTTTCACATTCACCTGCACATTTCACTTGCACATTTCACTATTGCACATGCACACATGCACAAACATATATGAAAGCAGCATTCATGTATGCACTCGTGCATGTTTCTTGTTTTCTTTCTTCCAACATTCACCTGCACATTTCAGTACTCCACATACACACATTCACAAACATATGTGAATGTGATATGCATATATGCACTCATGCATGTGTATTGGTTTATATAAGTCTGTTTTTTGTTCTTATTTTTCTGTACTTACCCACAAGAAGGTAACGCAAAATCCAGTGAGAATCGAAACGATTTACAAGAAGGTTTCTTCTACTCGTAAGGTTCAAACAAAAGGAAGGAACGAAACAGCAGCAAAAGCATTGTAAGGGATCTTATAAGAACGGAACTTACACTTTATTGTCAAAGGCTTTGCTTACCCTCCACCATCACCATTACCACCACCACCACCACCATCACCACCCTCATCGAAACGAACTCTCTATGTGCGTTCGTACTTTCAATTATATACTACTACTACTACTACTACAGCTGCTGCTATTCCTTTCTTAGCCCTTCAATTCTCTTGTCCCGATTTATTATCCATCCACCTCTACTCAATCTTCTGTCTAACTTTCAAAGACGTATTTACTCGTTTCCATTCTCTTACTCTATATATATATATATATATATGTATGTATATAAATCGTTCTAGGCTGACAATGAGCTTTTACATGGTGTTACTACGATTCTTGTAAAAGATTCATGATTATTATTACTAACAAGATCATTAAGTATCTTCTTTAGATCTTGAAATTATTTATTTTTTGTGTTATTCATTTATTTTTCTTATTTTTAACTATAGGGATTTTAAAATGAAATTTAATACATTCAAACAAAACATTTCGTATTTTTCAAATAAACTCTACCAGAACAATATGTTCGATGTTATATCAACGAACTCTTCTCATAATATGAAAATTTGTATTAATATCATCATTTTGTTTGTTTTTATCTACAAATTTGTTATCTACAAATATTTTTTTAGTTAGAAAATCTAGTTAGAGAAAATCTAAACGTCTTTTTCATAGTTCATCGTCATCGTCATCGTCGTAATCATCGTCATCGTCACCGTAGTAGTAGTAGTAGCAGTAGTAGTAGTAGTCCACGTTAATCGACGTTACTCACCACCGATATCCTCTACTTCGAACTTTTATAAAGATCCGCTAGGAAATCCGGATAACTTATTACGAGTTCGAAGAAGTTCTTTCACCGTGAAGCAGTTGCGCGAACGACGTGGTAACGTGACTCAAAGAACTCAAGAGTCTTTCGAGAAACTTGTTAATTACTCTTCGTAATACGTCTACGAAATGAAATACTTTAAAAAGGTAGAAAACGTCTTCGTAGTTCCTTTAAAAAAAATAAGAAAATGAAAAATATTAAAAAAAAAAAAAAAAAACTGAAAAAAAATTCGATTCCTTGATAAAAGATCTTAAGAATAAAAAGTGGAAGGTGGTAGTAGAAGGGGTAGGAGGGGTACAAGGGGTAGGAGGGGTAGGAAGGGTAGGAGCATGATTTATTTCTTATAAAACATTATTATTATTATTTTTATTATTATTATTATCGTTATCGTAGTTAGTCGAATTATTAATTAAATAATAAATTATTATTATTAAATAAAGTAGAGGTGTTGGTAGTAGGATATAGTATATAGTAATGTATATATTTAATTATTATTTATTATTTATTTAATTATATAAATATTATATAATTTATATAATATCTATTATATTACTAATATTAATATATTAGTAATTAATATATTGGTATTAGTTATATATACTAATTACATTTACTTATATATATTTATATGAAAATAAATTATATATTTTATATATACTAATTATATTTACTTATATATATTTATATTAAAACAAAAATTATATATATATATATATATATATATATATAAAACATCGAAGGGAATAAAAATCTTTGTGATTAGAACTCGTCCATCATTATATTCATCTTTCTTTTTTTTGTTTATTTTTTTATTTATCTGTCTCTTATTTTTTTTTTTACCATCTTCTTCTCAATCTTGTTCTTTGAAAAAAAAAAAAAAATTCTCATCCGTAACTGTTATACGCGTCAGAGAGCTTTCATCTTCCAGGGTTGCAAAGAAGAAGAAGAAGAAGAAGAAGAAGATAAAAAAAACTATGTATATATATATATATATCTAAAAAAAAATATATGGAAAAAAAAGAAGAAAAAGATATTGACGAGATAGTATCGAAGTTTACTCGGCTACGAAATAAGCTGGATTCGAAGTAATAAGGGGTTGAAAATCGTAGAAGCAGTATCACCTACCCCTCTATCTTACTACCCCAACTATCACCCTTGATACTCGAATATTTCCTCGTGTGTTTACTGCTATTCCAATTGATGTGTGAGTCAGTGAGTGAGTGACAATCGGATTTCGTTTTCTCAAAAAACACCAGACATAGATGGATAGATGAGGATTGGTGATGGTGCTGGGTTGAATGTGTTGGTGGAGAATGAGGGGATTTGTTCAGGTGGGGGGGGAGGTTGGAGTTTAGAATGAGAGGAATGTAGGATATATAGGAAATGGTAAGATGCTAGTAGCACAGGATACGCCTCGGGTAGTTTAAAGTTTGAAGACGATAAAAGACGAGGAGTAAAATGGTAAAAGAGGAACAGCAATTACGTCCGACGTTTCTCTGCTACGTCAAAGAAACGGGGATCCTTTCTTTAGTAGTAGACGAAAGTGTACGCCTTCATTGATCTTCTCTTTTTCAGTTTTAGTTTCATGTATTTCTATATATATATATATATAGAGGTATGTGTATTTGTGTATAATGTATGCTGTGTGTGTACTGTGTTATATATATATATATATATATATATATGTAGCTTTTGGTAATACAGAGGATCTCTCTTATATTAGAATTTATAATGAGATAGTCTAACAATAAAAGGTACATAGAAATTATTTGAAACAATATGGAAAAAGTTCATATGTAGGATATTATTTTTATTATATTTATATATATGTGTTTTATCATATTTATAATATTTGTGTGTAATAATATAAGTAATACTTTTTTTTTTATTTTTTTTTTAAATTTTATTATAATATTTATAAGCTTAACAATAAAAGTTATTTGGAAATTATTGGAAAAAGTTCATATATAGGATATTATATTTGTTATATTTATATATATGTGTTTTATCATATTTATAATATTTGTGTGTAATAATATAAGTAATACTTTTTTTTATTTTATTTTTAAATTTTATTATAATATTTATAAGCTTAACAATAAAAGTTATTTGGAAATTATTTAAAACAATATGAAATTATTTGATATATAGAATATTATATTTATTAAAAGATTATCTTTATTTTATAATATTTATTATAATTATATATATAATTTGTATATATAATAAAATAATAATAATAAATAATAAATATATAATACAGTAATATAATCCACGTTGGGCTACCATAAAGGACTACTGGTAGGATAATTGTCCTGTATATCCTTATTTAGAAACACCTAGACAGCAACTACGAGCTGAGTAATTTACAACGAAACACACGAATGAGATTATTATTCTTTAGATAATCTAGTTTTAAAAAATAATTATTACTTTGTTGTGGAATATTTTTCTTTTTTTGTCAAATTACGAACAAAGTTGGACAATTGTGAGATATTTTATATGGAAAATAATGAAATATAATATAATTTATATATATGTATGTATATGAGAGGTATATGTTATTTTCTACCATTTGATTTCATCCCTTTTGATTCTACCAAATGGAAATGAGATTTACAAAGGAAAATTTGTACCTTTTTGCGTATCCATTCGATAACGAAAGACAGGAAAGAAAAGCCTTGTATATGTATATGTGTGCGTGCGGAATGTGTATGTGTCTGTGTGTGTGTGTGCTTTCAAACGATGCTTTTCTCCATTTTGCTAAAGTCCATATCGTGCTATGGACACCTTTAAACATTTTACTTTGACTGTTGGAAGGTTTTGCATTCGGGTCAGTCAAGCAGGATGTGAAACTTATATTCTCGAAAATCTCGTCAAGATTTTTGTCATTTGCAGATTTCACTTTTTAACTATGAAATAGAAAAAGAACAAACAAACAAATTATTATTTATATTATTATAGTAATAATTTACATTGATATTTGAATTATTAATGTAAATGTATTATTTATTATCCTCTTAATATATATAAATTACGTGTCACGTTGTTTGTCCGCAATGAACTTTTAAACTACTGAACTTATTTTAATAAAGTTTAACACACTGTATGCAGTTTTATTCAACTTGAAAGATAGGATAGTTTATATTTCAATTTATAATCGGTATAAGGTAATTTGTTGACTTAAAGACGTGTGTGTCTGACTGATTGTGAGCCACAGCGACACTTGCTTGGCGGGGCACCCCTAGTTTAAATATATAATATATTATATAATATATATTTAAATTAAATATTAAATATATTAAATTATTATTATAAAAAATGTTCTATCTCTCTCTCTCTCTCTCTCATACACACACACACTCTCTCTTTGTCTCTTTTTCTCTTTAGTTTAGATGCACTGTACTTAGACAAAGAAAATAATGCAAAAGAAAAATTCAAATTTCAATCATAAAAGCGTACAATAAGGGTTGGATGGGGTAAAGGTTGGTGGTTTACTCTTTCATCCAAACGATACACCCACCACCATCACCCCACCTTCCTTTTTCGTTAGATCCTCGGCGAATAAACTTTCAAGAAAATATCGTATTACATTCTTATATTCCTTCTGTGAAATATAAAACGAAAGCTGTCATAAACCCTTCCCCCCATTCCCCCCTTTCACCAGAGCCAATCGATTGGGGAATCATCTCGAAGATGTTAAAACGTATTTGCAACATTTATATTTATACTTAACATAAAACTTTCGTGTTTTTAATGTCAATTATTAATAATAATAGGTGTGTATTTCGTTGATTAAGTAAAAATGAAGACAGGGGGTTGGAAGTGGGGGTGGGGGTGGGGGAAGGTGGTAAACGTTAATTGAAAATAAGAAAAAGAAAACGAAAACAGGTGAAAAAAAGAGTGGAGAAACCAAACCGAACGGGTTTATCAGTTTTGCGGTGATAAAACTTTTGAAACGTGACCGAAAAAAAAAGGATACAAGATTGGGCGTGAAGGTGGTGAAGTAGAGGAGGAGTAGGAGGAGTAGGAGGAGGAGGAGGAGGACGACGACGACGAGGAGGAGGTGTAGGTGATGGAATTTATTTTCGTCTAACGTATTGCGAATTGTTAGATGGTTTCACATTCCCATCGATTCATTCTCGGTTTAATTCAATTTTCACGTCGTCGTTGTTGTAGTCGAGAGACCGAAACGAATAGATAGATAGATAGATAGATAGATAGATAGATAGATAGATAGATAGATAGATAGATAGATAGATAGATAGATAGATAGATAGATAGATAGANCCTAAACCAAGGGGTCAGCAACCTGCGGCTCTTTTTTTGAAAAAAAAAAAAAAAAAAAACATTTAAAAATCATTCTGAATCCATTAACGAGGATTAGTCACCGATGAATATATAGATTAATTTTTTTTTTTAAACAAAAAACTTTTTTTATGCGAATACTATTGGCAAGACAAAATCTTGTGACTGTTTTAAAAACTTTGAAATTTTGTAAATTGAAATTTTTGACTCTTCTGACTGAAAAAATGGCCGAACCCTGATATAGTATAATATTAATGGACGATAATTAAAATGAATAAAGTAATTAAATAATCTGTCAAATTTTTAGAATGGCATATGAAATGAATGACATCTCCCAGACGTCATTGTATGTCAAAAGGTTTAACGATTATGCGTAAATCCTGTTCTCTCTCTCTCTCTCTCTCTCTCTCTCTCTTTCTCTTTCTCTTTCTCTTTCTCTCTCATTCTTCCAATTTTTTAGAATTCCCTTTACTTTTTCTCTTTCTATCTACCTATCTGTCTATCTGTCCATCTTTCTGTCTATCTGTCTGTCTGTCTGTCTCATTAGCTATTTTTTTTGTTTGCATTTTCTTTTATTTTTTTTTTTTTTATCATTCCCTTTACCTGTAACGAATTTTTCATTCCTTTTACCTGCTCGAAATTCGAGAATATTTCTCTTTTTAAGCATCAACCAGCCCAAGCAAGCTCTTTTCGCATTTGTTTCTTTTTTTCTTTCCCCCACATCTTCCCCCAATTTTTCCGTTCCTGCTTTGTCTCTTCTAAATTTGATATGCAAATGGGTGGAAAGGGAATACGAGAGAGAGAGAGAGAGAGAGAGAGAGAGAGAGAGAGAGACGGAGAGAGAGAAAGGAATCTGTGCGAATCCAATACGTGACGCGTATGTGCTTGACATATGGGATAATGGGGGAAGTAAAAATGATTTTCATTTTTTTTTTTTTTTTTTTTTT
>NW_015148992.1:412460-424338 GCF_001465965.1 Polistes dominula | reverse complement strand
TATATATATTTGTAGAAAGGTTGAGAGAAAGAGAGAATCGCGGAAAGCTTTATTGACAGGACAACGGACAACGAAACGCGAATCGTTTATCCAAGATAAAACGTCTCCATTTTGCCTGGCGCATCCCTTTTTCTCGTACTACACCTACACACACACATATACAAACACACTCGACCCTCCTCCTTTTCCTTTCACCTTTTTTCTCTTTCTTCCTTTTTTTTTTTTTATATTCTCCCCTCGCCTTTTTTATTCGATTGTCTCTTCTTGGTGGCCCTTTTTTTTCCCTTCTCTGTTAGAAAATGCTTATCAGTTGTGATATATACGACTATCAGTAGTAGTGGGGGGGAGGGGGGTGAAAGAAATAAAGGGTGAAGGGTGAAAAAGGGACAAAAGTTCCTTCATATTTTCTTTTCTTCCATTCTTTTTTATTTTTCTTCTTTTTCCTTTTACGAGCACCTTGAGTAAAAAAAAAAAAAAAAAAAACGAAAGAGTTTTGTGATTTATTATTGAAACTTGCGTATACACACTTTATGTTAACTAAAACTTCATTTTTTTTTTTTTTGTTACTTCTTTAACCAATTAACTGTTGGGCCTAGCGTGAACCATTTTACGTCGCCAAAATCGAGCCATGACGTTTATACTCGTCAATCATAGAGTAAATTGCTCTGGTAAGATATTGGATTTAAAATAAGATGAGTTTATTTTATATAATTGACAATTTTATTACTAATAATTATTTATTTGTTTAACATTAACCATATATTACATGCGTATTAAACTAAAAACGTAATAAATATTAAATATTATGTATATAATATTTACACCTGATGTCGGCGTCACGCATTTCTCCCATGACTGGACCCCATACCTAAAGGAACCCTTATTATAAATCAACATTCTGACTTTTGTCTTTGCCCATTTTTAGGCTAACATCTAAACAAAACGTTATCATCGCACATAAATAAATTAATTATGCGAACTGATAAGTTGTTTCCAGCTGGTGCATACGGAGACTTGCATGAGTTCATCTCAAATTATTTATAATTTTTATTTGTTTGTTTTATTCCTGTATGGCCTCAAAAAATCCTAAAAATCTCGAAATTTGAGAATATGCTTTTGTTTTTCTATAAAAATTACAATTTAAATAGCCAATACTCGTTACTTTATATTGCATGACGAGTATACTCGTCAATACACTTCAACATGACGAGTATACACGTCAATCACAGTTAACTGGTTAAAAATGAAGAAAAGAAAAAGAAAAAAAAAGAAGAAAGAAAGAAAATAAGTCTGGTTAGTAGCATCAGTGAACTTTCTGACACTTAAAGGGGAAAAGGGAAGGGCCTAGGGATGATTGCTCTCCCTTTAAATATTATTAACTCGTATTACAATGTTTCTTTTCTTTTTTCTTCTACTCTCTCTCTCTCTCTCTCTCTCTCTCTCTCTCTCTTTTTTTTAATTCTTCTGAAGTGTATAACTGGTTTATGTTGAAATAAATTATTCTCATCCGAAAGGGTCGTTGTAATAGAAAGAAGTTCTTTTATTTTTTTTTTGATTTATGAGGAAAGGATGTACAAGAAAGAAGCAATAAATTTAATTAGTTTATTGCAAAAAGAGAACAGATGTGAATTTCACGAATATTAATAATAATAATAATAATAATAATAATAATAATAATAATAATAATACTAAAATCTGATGAAAAATTGGAAATGTAAATGAAAATGACACACGTACCATTCAGAAGATTAATTTAATTAAAGAGGTGCATAAAATTCTATATCGTTAATACTATATATATATATATATATATATATATATATATATATNATTAATATTATGAATCGAGACATGGGTAATTAACTTTTTTCGTGAATCATGTTGTCTTCCACATATTGTGCAGCTATATATAATATAATTAATTAATGTATATAGTATTTATATAATTCTGATAGTTCGTTATTTCGTTACGTTCGTTATCGAAAGTATTCCTCGAGAAAAATGAACGTATCGAATTTTTTCTATCCCTCTTTCTTTTTTTTCTTTTTTTTTTAAAGATACGTAATTAAAAAATCCTTTTATAGTATACATATATATCACGAATTCCGTCTAACCTGCTGACGAATGAAAAAAGAACTTCTAAAGTTGGCGTGAATTACAGTAAAAAAAGTTTCCCTTTTTCCCCTACTCCTTAACTCTTCCCCCACCCTCATATTTCTCAATACTTCCTACTCCTCTTCTTTCTATATACATACGTACATACATGCACATATATACAGTTGGTTTTATTCATGGTAACATCCACGTATGTTAGTAACTTTCGATATGCATACGTTTCTATTTTCATTTTCTTTTTCTTTTTTCTTTCTATGATTAAGGTAAAACGTATTTGCACAATTTCGTGCCACTACTTCAATCTACTCTCTTTCTATTTCTCTCTCTCTCTCTCTCTCTCTCTCTCTCTCTCATTCTCTTGTGTAAAAAAAGAAAAGGGACGTTTTTCTAACGAGGTAGAGATATTAAAAAAAAAAATAATAATAATAAAAAAAAACCCTTAACTCTCGCTTATACGTTAATAAATATTACTTACTTTGCTTAGCCTTCTGTAATGAAAAAAATAAATTTAAAAAAAAAATAAATAAAAAACAAAAAATGAAAGGAGTAATGGAAAGGAGTAGTAAACTGGTCTTTAGGAAAAAAAAAAACCAAAAAACCAAAAAAAAAGTCATATACCCAAGCCACACATACACACACACATACAAACACACAGAGTCATACAGACATAGACACACTGCATGAAAACGTAAAGTTACGCTTGGAATTCGGCTATAAGGGGTTGGATGTGTGATATATAAATTCAATTTCACGTCGTTCTGTGGCCATGGAGAAAATACGAGAGAAAGAGAGGGATATAGAGAGTAATGCACGTTTGTCCCGTATCCGGTTACTAGTTTGTGCCGTTTGTCCGGTATATACTGCTAGTAGTCTCGATGGGATTTAAATGAAGTCCGAACTTCGTTTCGAAACTTGTTTTTCTTTTTATTAACCCTTTTCCCCATTTCATTTTTTCATTTTCATTTACCTGCCTTCGCTAAATCGCGAATTGCACTCACTCCTCATCCCTCACTCCTCACCCTCACCCTCACCATCACCATCACCATCACCATCACCATCAACTCTGTTTTACTATAAAATAATAAAAATACTGCGTACTGAAAAACTTTGTTTTTCCCCTACCCGTTACCACCACCTCCCCCCCCCCTCCCTCCTGTACCGGACATTTCGCGTTTTAAGAAAATCAACCCTGGAAATAAATTTTCTTTTAATTAAATTGATCGATCATTACGAAAAACCCGCTACGAACAGAAAAAGAAAAGAAAATAAATATAAAAATTTAAAAACAAACGAAACTGATCCGAATAGGTTGAGAAGTGGGAGTGGTGGTGGGGGAGGTAGAAAGCAAAAAAAAGCAACAACAACAACAAAAAATAGGAGGAAAGAAATAACTTTGATCTCGAGGTTTACGACGGGGTTTTTTTTCATTAATTCAAGCATCGAATTGAACTCACCAAACGCTTTGAACCCCACTCTTTCTATTTCTATCTCTCTTTTGATAAAAAAAAGAATACTCGAAACGTTTAATTACACATGAGTTTAAAAAAAAAAAAAGGAAAAAATAAAATTAGAAAAAACAAAAAAGAAACTCGAAAACCCCTTCAAAGACCCCCTCACCACCATTGAAAGCTTATCACAGTTCTCATATATTTTTAAATATAGAATACTTTCATAGGTTTTTGTAATAATCTCATAAATGTGCCAGTAAAAGTATGATATTTAATTAAAAAAATAAATTCGAATGCATGTGCACACCTCTGTGCATCTCTTTGTGTGTGTGTGTGTGTATCTGTCGTTGTATGTATGTATGTTGTAATATATATTAATATATATAAATTACGTGTCACGTTGTTTGTCCGCAATGGACTCCTAAACTACTAAACCGATTTTAATAAATTTTACACACTGTATGCAGTTTCATTTAACTTGAAAGATAGGATAGTTTATATTTCAATTTATAATCGCAATATTATTTGTTTATTAACGTAATCTATAATAATCGATTTAAATCAATGTGCATGTCAAATTACTTATGAACGAATGAATTTTTTGTTTCGTACTAAACTATGAAACAAATAATAATAATAATAGTAATAAATTTGATGTTCTAATAAAAAATTTGTTATAATAATTAGGGACACATCTTTTATTTCAAAGTATATTAATATTTATTAGTCATCTTAAAAATGTACTAATTAACAGGTTAAACCACGTGGGTCCTGTCATAAATGACCAACAACGTTTACAATCGAAGTATTGAAAATAAATGATGAAATATTATATAAAATTGATCGTATTGTTTAAAATAAATATAAAACAAAGATTTTGTCTGGAAATGTGTGTTTTTGTGATAAAAGTAAGAATGTGCTTTTTACATCATCATCATCATCATCATCATCTTCTTTGTGGGTCATAAAAATATAAGAAGAGGGGATAGGATGGGGTGGTTGAGGTGTATGTGTTAGCAAAAGAAAGAAAGAGAATGCTCAAGAACTAGAGGAAAAGCTTCTAGTCGATCCCCGATTTTCGGTCGACCGATCGTATAAAGCTCCTTCCATTGAAGCAAGCATGTTTGCACAATCTATCGGTGTCTACGCGAGCCCGCGTTACACAATGGGCTACCTAATCCTAGCGTTTCATCAAACTCCACCGTCCAAAGCTTTTGCGATCTGCCGTAAGGTAAAGGAGGTGGCCTAGCTGGGGTGCACTGGTGGAATGAGAAGGTTAGAGAAGGAACTAGAATTTGAGATCGTGTTAGTAAACGTAGTGGTGGTAATGGTTGTACTGGTACTGGTACTGGAACTGATGGTGGTGGTGGTTATGCTAGGGTAGTAGTAGTTGTACTGGTACTGACGGTAGTGTTAGTTATACTAGTAGTTGTGGTAGGTGATGGTGGTGGTTATGCTAGTAGATGTAAAGGAAAGCTCGTAGCTTGCGAAGCTTATAGCTTAGGTACGTAGGTTACGTAATCGATCGTACGATATATATACACTCTCTTAAAAGAGACTAGAAGTTCGTTTTTGCCAATAAGTCGAGATCGACTCTCAACGATTTTCTTTCCCGTCGATTCAATTTTTTATAACTATGATGCACCTCTACCTTTTACTTTTCTTTTTTATTATTCTCCTTATCTATCTTTCTCGAAGTTTTCTTGTTTTTTTTTTTTTTTTTTTATATTTACAGGCCAAATCTTAAATATAAAAATTCTTTCCTAATTTTGTTGTTCTTCCTGGATGGATTAAATCTGCCAAAAACAAAAACCTATTATGAGTAATAAATATTTATACTATATTGAAAAATAAATATTTATAATATACTATATTAAAAAATAAATATTTATACAATACTATATTGAAAACTAAATATTTATACAGTATTCAAAAATATATATTTATGCAATATTGAAAAATAAATATTTATACAATATTCAAAAATAATACTTATTCAATATCTGAAAAGTTCGCTCGTTCACGAGGCTCTCTTATGAGGCTCTTTTAGGAGGCTCGTTCACGAAGCTCGTTTACGAGGCGCTTGATCATGCCTTGTTATAACGGACCTACGAACTTTTCAGAAATACTTAACGAACTTTTCGGAAATACCCGACGAACTTTTCAGAAATACTCTACGAACTTTTCAGAAATACCCTAGGAACTTAATAAACCCTACGAGATCAAGTGCACGCGTACTTTGCGAAAATTCGAAGTCGATTTTTTTTTTTGAAAACAAAGCCTCAAACGAAAAAATTTTATTCTATATTTTCAATTTATTTTTTTTATGTAGAATCACCCTCTTTTCGCTTGTACCACTATTTACAGATCACCGTGTATATATATACATATTTATAATTAAATTAAGTTATAATAGAAATACTGACAGATTTACAAGATTAATTTACATTTTTATAAATTATTTTAATATGCTAATTATTTATTTTCCTTAAACAATAAAAAAAAAAATTTTGTAACCATTTTTGAAATAAATCTTTCATATTATAATGTAAACAAATCTATAAATCATGACTACTATCATATATTACATATTTACATACAATATTTTATAATTTTTAAACATGTGACAACTCGCACTATAATAAAAAAACCTATGTGAAGTCAAACTTTATACTGTACGAGTACATGTGAAAATAAATAAAATCGAAGTATCGATATGAAAATAGTAACTTTCTCTTGATAAATCTCTTCAAATAAAAAAAAAAAAAAAAAGGAACTCATGATAAAATTGAGAATGGTTATTATAACTGAGTTCTCTTTCTCTCTTTTTGTGAATCCCATTACTGAATTCGCATTTCTCGAACTGACAGTCGTCTGATAGGCGTCCAATTAGAATCGAACTGGAATAGCATTGATAGCTAGCTACTTTTGGAAGTTATACATGTCATTATTAAATGGACGTATTATTTCAGGATCAATGACAAAAGGAAAATTATTCGTGCATAGTTTAATTCGAAAATGAATGAATTTATACGAAAGATCCCCAAATTTGTCATTCATTTAATCATATATATATATATTTAATAATTTCTACAAAATGTTTTGTCTGTGTGTGTGTGTGTGTCACGTAAAACGCGTTTAAATCAATTCATTATTTTTTTTTTTTTTAGGATAAAACTCGTTGGTTGCATCCTATTATCGAACACATTTATTTTCATTTTATCAAAACGTTTGATCTTCTGACAATAGAAATTTGTCCACTCGTTTTACACACACACACACACATATACGTACATATACATAGACGGACACATATATTAAACATATGTGTGTGTGTGTGTGCACAACCGTATATCTCTATTGTTAAATCGACAATCCCTGTATTCCATTGTCTCGAAGCAACGACGCGTTCTGTTCTCTGTATTCTCACACATACACATACATACACACGAACAAACCAATCACAAACGGAATACGTCGCATTCGAGTGATGCACAAGCAAGACGTTGGGTGGGTACGGGACCATTGTGTTGATTGAAAATTGATGGCCCAATGGTGATCCGAAATTCCGTCTATCGTGGTTACCGAACAAACGTTCTCAGTTGACTCAGGTTTGTGCTTGTCTAGTCTTGTTTAATCTCAATAATACTCTCTCTCTCTTTCTTAATTCTTATCTATGTTCATTACATTACTATATCAATTAAAAGAACTTCATTCACTTCATCAAACATCCTTATTTTTGAAAAGTACTAAGTATATGTTGATTTTTACTACTTCAAAGAAATATATTACACGTAAATCATTCATTTCTACCCTCTGCCACTTACTATTTCATTCAAACAATTGTATTTAAAAAAAATAGTGAACAAAACATACGTAAAATCTGGTATTATTATTAACACGTTGCTGTCAATAGACTTTTCATTAAAATTTATTTATTTGACACCCGGTAGATGGATGACTTACACATCATTTCATTTATTACTAATCTTATCATTAGTTTTCCCATAATTTTTCCACATGGCATTAACGTGGAGTCACCGTACAGCATAGTTTTAATATCTCGGGGAATACCGTAATGTTAGTTTCCCGTAATTTCCGCATAGCATTAACGTGGAGCCACTGTACAGCATAGTTTTAATATCCCGGGAAATACCCTATGTTTGGTTACTTATTCGAATTCGTCTAACATAAGTGTAAAAAACATTAAATCATAAATAAGTTTTTTATTTATCAAAATACGATCTTCATCCCTCTCCCTTTCAAATATTTCTCACCCATTTTCTACATTTGGAAACTCTGGAAATGTATATGTCCTTTGACAAACACCAGTATCGCTTTTATTGCAATATATATATATATATATATGTCTTGAGAGATAGTAACAAGATTGCCCGAGATGAGAAATCTCGTGTGATCGTACGTTTATGTTGCCTCGAGTGAAAAGAAAATATTGAGATCCTTCGAAGTTCGTTTACGTAGCTCTTCAAGACGGTGGGGGTGGTCTGTCTCACTTGCGTGTTTCCTAAACCACGTTTTTCACTCCTTTCCTAAAGAATATCCCATAAAAGAAACGACAGTTTTCTTTTTTTGGGGTGAGGGGTTTCCCCGAAGTTTATCCTTTTCCTCACAAGTTTTAGGATATGTGAAAGAGTATGGGGGTAAAAAAAAAAAGAATGAAAGATACACACATACACACATGCATATATATATGTATGTATGAAATATTGACTATTCTTGGATTTAATCTTGGCGAGTTTAGTATCGCGTTATCGTTGAATGGGGAACGTGACAAATTGCTTTTCGAATCTTCCTTGGGATAGTTCGTCCCAACTATCGATTCTCTTCTATCTTTCTCTTTCTCTAGTTCTCTTTCTCTCTCTTATCCTTGTAAGAAAGCTCTATCGAAAGCTTTCGTAAAGATTGTACACCGTTAGCAGCTATCCGAGAAAAGAAATTGAAATCAATCGAGACGAAACTGGGTCGGTCCTCATATTTATAACTGCGGGGGTGGTAGAGGGTGGTTAGAGAATAGATTTTTTCTTTGTTTTTTTTTTTTTTTTTTTTTTTTTTTTTTATCGTAGATCATATCGAATCATCCGCACTGCAGTAGTAAACTTTGCTTCAAATCTTTTTTTTTTCTTTTTTATTTCATTTCTATCTTAGCATCTTTAGGAGGATCTTGGATCATCATCTCGTGTCTGATTCAACAAGATTTTCCTTTGTTGATCTTTCTAACTTTTTTTCTCTTCTCTTTCTGTATATCTTTTTCTCTCTCTCTCTCTCTCTCTCTTTAGTTATCGATTACTTCGATGTAAAGTAATTCAGTCGAATGCAGGACGTCTAATTAAAAAAAAAAAAAAATAGAAATTATTTGAAAATTAATTGAGAGTACTTGAACAAGAAGAAGTAAAACAAGAAAGAAATAAAGAAGAAAAAGAAAATAATAATAATACAATAAAATATATTTCATTTATTATTCATTAATATTTACAGTAGTAATATAAATTGATTTCTTTAAAAGGAAAGGTGAATTTAATTGCAATGCATTATTAATTAACTAAAAGTGACTAGCATGTATAGTTAATAAAATGTCAATCTTATGTACTTTCTAATTAGGATATTGGACAAATGCATTTAACTGTTACTTGATAAATGCATTAACTATTACTCTAAGTGGTGTAACCCCTTGCTCTTGTTTTGTAGGAATAAACAAACGACTATGGACGAAGGGGACTCAGTTTATATAGCACCGTGTTAGGCAATATTCGACGACTACGAAGCCAACTAGAACGGTTTATATTACACGTTGGATTATACCTTAGCAAAGCTTTCAGATTAACTGAACAGTCATACCAAGAAAACGAGAGAGAGAGAGAGAGAAAGATAGAATCGTCGTAGTCATTGTATTTGAATTTGTATATGGAAAGTAAACCCTCTAAGGCATTTCACGTTTCCATGAACATAATTAATAATTTTCTCTCTATAAAGATATTTTATTAATAAATATAAATCTAATCGTGTAAACGATTAGACATGTATCTAACAACACTGACAAATTTCTAAATGTACGATTTATATTTCAAATTTCAATTAACTAAATAACAATAATTTTCTTTCAATAGAAAATGATGGTAAGAAGTATTTTATTTTTTATATTTAATTGGAACGTTTTTAATTAAACTTAAAATCAATGAACATTTTCGTGAAAATGTACTCGTTCAATGAGCTTTAAGTACAAATTACCAATTACATCTTCTGATTCTGTTTGATTCTCTTTCACATACATAACCACGAGAAATTTAACTTTTATTTTACATTCATCTTATCATATAGGTGTGCAGTTGCACACCAACGATCAAAACGTGTACCCAACTAACATAAAAAATGAACAGAATGATAGAGAAAGATAGATGTATCGATTTAGATGAGAAAGAGTAAAAAAAAGTAGGAAGATGAGAAGTAGAGGGAGGGGCTAGGGGGTGAGTATTCGCACTCGCTAAAGAGAATCCTTCACGCTGAGGGAAGTGTAAACGCATGTTACTCTGTAGGAGCATGAGTGAGTTATGCCAAGGGATTCTCCGTGTCTCGCGTCACACGCCGTAAATTTACGTCCTACGTGCTGCTAGCTGGTTGCTTCTGTTGCTGCTGCAGTAGTTCGTTGACCATACGCACATAGTGTTTGTATGTGTTGCAACGCGATGTAATGCGTGGGGGTGAAGGGGGTGGGGGTTTAGTGCATAGGAAGGTGAATCGTTGCGTTATGCGTTGTGCGTTGCATTGTGTTGTGTTGTGTGTTCATTGCCTCTCGGATACGAGATAGGCAAATAGAGTAAGAAGGGTTGGGAGTAGGTGGGGGTGATTTTGGTGGCACAGTTTGATGGTACTTCGAGCACTTGAATTGAATCCACTGTAAAGCTTCTCTCCAAACACAAAGCTTTACAGTCGATCCTACCAAATACGAAGACACTCCTAAATCTCATGGTGTTGGGGTGGCTGTTGGTGTTGAGGGTGATGATGGTGGTGGTGATGGTGGTGGTAAAGACGTTGCTTTGCCTCAGGGTGGTTTCTCTTGCTATTGTCCGAATAACGTAACCTTGGACATTCATGTTCGTAAATCTCAAGGCCGGAGTTAGGACGACGGCCATTGTTAGAATCGACGTTCTCACCCAAAGACTCTCGGAAGATTTTGAAAGAACTCTTTTTTTCTTTTTTGTTTCTTCTTTTACTTTTATTACTGCTGTTCCTTCCTACGAAATGAATTGAAACTTGCGAACCACCCACGAATTCTGAAAATGCAAGAATCATTTCTTCTTCAACCACCCACATCCAACTTCAATCCCCTCGTCCCAACCATTTTTTATTTCGATTGTAAACCATCCCTGGGCTCTTTTCTTTTCTTTCCTTTCTTTTGTTTCTTATTTCTTTTTTTTTTTTCATTTGAGTATATTTTTTTCGTTTTGTTTATATTTTATTCCAGTGTCGGTTACAGAAACGAGTTGTACAATCGTTTGTTCGTTCGTTAGAAATATCGTGTATTGTTTTTTATTTTATTTTTTTTTTTTAAGGGATGTTTTAACGAGAAAGGATTTTCCTTGAGTCTCGGTTTAAAAGATGTGATTTTTTTATTTTTGTAAAATGTTCATGAAATATCACGAATGAAATAAAACGCATTCGCGTATAATAATAAAAATAAATGCGTATAATAATAATAATAATAAAAAAGAAATAAAAAGAGAAGAAGAAGAAGAAGAATCTCGAGTGGGAATTGTAAATTCAATTAAAATGCTAATTTTTGTCTTTTTCCTTCAGTTCCCTTGATGCGTGCATTACGAGTTTCTACATTTTGGTTTTCATTATACCACGAACAATTCTATTTCATTAAAAAAAAATGGTATCCAACCTCTGAACAAATTTTCTATTCAGTTGATTTATGGAATATCTCGAAAATATCACTTTGATTTTAGTGGGGAGGAAGGTGAAGAGGGTGGGAATAGGAAACAAATATCATGTGTACAGATCACACGTGTTAGAAGTGAAACCTTCTTAAAACCTTCGCTTCGAGAAAATGAGTCGAATGCAAAGTATCAGGAGTAAGATAATATTGTAGGATTTATTTATTATAAATAAAAACCAGCTTTGCTTGTAAGAAATGTGGATAGTCTAGTGGCCAGTCGAAGAACTAACTTATATTGAAGTGAAAACTTCTTTAGAATGGGTGTTATTTGAAAAAATGTAACGGAGCGGTAGGCGGCTATGTAACGGAGCGGCGGGAGGCGATGAAACGGCCGCGATACTAAATAAGAAGAGAATAC
>NW_015148992.1:397488-411435 GCF_001465965.1 Polistes dominula | reverse complement strand
AGGGGTGTCATGATTTTTCCATTCTGACGCATAAATTTTGTTTTCACCATGCAATTTTCCAACGATATATTTCAAGTTTCGTTAAACGGTTCGAAAAAATGAGCGGGTGGCACGACATTTTATCGCCTCTCTCTCTTACCCCCCCCCCTATTCCTCTCTCTCTCTCTCCCTCGTTTTCCCTTTATCGTTCTATCTCTTTCTCTCTCTCTCTCTCTCTCTCTCTCTCTTCTCTATTTGTTTATTTCTTTTTTTTTTTGTATCAATGATTCATATTTAAAAACTCGTCGATTATTTTATTTTTTTCGGGTTGACGCGAATAACACGACGAGAGTAAATTCTTTTTTTTTTTCCCCTCCCCCTCACCCCCGCGTTGAAACGATTATTCTTTCGAACGATTTTTTTATTAACTATTCATATTTTTTATTTTATATTTCATATTTATATTTCAATAGATATTTTTGTCGAGTGATAAATGAAACAAACAAAGCATTACACCACCGTCGTAAAGTTATTATCAAATAAATTGTATAAAATATTAAAAATATTAAATATATTTAATAATAAATAAATAATATAAAATATTAAAAATACATTTAAAATATATAATAATATAAATATATTATAATAAATAAACTGTATAAAATATTACAAATATATAATAATAAATATTAAAAATATATAATGGTGAGATAAACGTCAAAAATTTTACTTAAATCATTTAAATAATTTTATTTAAATATATATATATATTTTTAAAAACATATTATTTTTATTTTTCTAATATATTATTCTTCTCGTAAGTCATAAAAATAATTTTATTTAAATAATATTATTAATAATATTTTAAATATATAATTTTTGTAAATATTTTCCATCTCATTGAGAAAATATTCAATCAATTTTCAAAAACCTTGCTGAGTTTAACATCAAAAATATTATCTAAATCATATAAATAATTTTATTTTTTTAATAAGAATATTAATTATCCTAATGTCAATAATTAAACTAACATTTTATTTTACATTAAATTTAATATTAAAATGAGAATAATTATATTAATTCGTAATATATTCAGTCATTAAGAATCAACTGCAAGTTACTTTATGACCTGACCTAATAATTATAAGATATACAGTAGTTGTTAATCATGGGTATTGCTGAAAATATTCTCGTGCGATCTTCGAAGATACACTCCGTTGAATAATTATCGTTTTTCTCTCTCTCTCTCTCTCTCTCTCTCGTTCTCTCTCTTAAAAGTCATTTTCATTCACGTCCTCGAAATTTGCCTTTCAAATCGTAAAAGCTGGTTTATCACGTTCCCTGAGAATTTTCCATAGCTTTTTAGTTAACAATAAGCCGAAAAAAACATGTTTTCCTTTCTGTTCCGTTCATTCCCTTCGTGAAATATAACTATATTACGAAAAAGGGACAAATTCATAATTTGAATAAGAAAAAGAGAAATAAAAAAGCAAGGAACAAGAAAACGTAGTAGTAGTAGTAGAAGAAGAAGAAGAAGAAGAAGAAGAAGAAGAAGAAGAAGAAGTAGAATAGAAATAGCTTGTTTTTAAGTTAAATTAAATGAAATTTTGTACGTCACTGTTATACCTCTTCCTTTCCACCCCCACCCCCACCCCCCATCTCTTATAAAATAAGTCCAATCGAACGTTGTTAGGCTAACTTTCCCCAACACGTTTATTCGTACGTATCGTTTGTAGAAAGTTAAGCGATAATGGAAATTTATTGGTGTGGGTGGTAGGTGGCAGCTTGCATAGTTTCTTAAGAGAATTCCACCTTGGTACGAAGAACGAAGAGATTACGTTCAAAAAAAGAAGAAGAAGAAGAAGAAGAAGAAGAAGAAGTAGAAGTAGAAGGAATAAGTAAGAAAGAAATACAGAAAAGAATTGGAAAGTGTTTTAAGATGTGTAACGTGGACAATTCTCTTTTTCATTTATTAATTTAATAATTTAATTTAATTCAATTACAAATTTTTATTTACAAGTTTAAACTACGTTTAGGAATTTACCAATGACAATGATCGCGGTGTAGCAATTCGACCTATCTACTCTAATTTTGAATGTAGCCACCAGATAGCGTATTCAAGTGCTAAAGATCCCAATACTATTTTTGTCATATGTAAATCTAAAAAAAACGTGGAATAATTGAATTGTAATATAGGACCATCTACTGAAAACTTACAGTACCAAAAAACCTACATAACCTTTAAATACCAAATCCATAAATTAGCCATAAAAACAAAAAATAATCACAATAAAACCTATCCTAAATCTTAAGTTTTAAAAAATCACACAAAAAAACCCAAAATTTCAATAGGATTGTTTAAATATTTTCAGATTTCAAACTAACAATGTGCCACTGAATTTTTATATATAAAGATATCAAAAAGAGTATATTATTGAGAAGATACATAGTTTGATTGGTTGTATTCACCTTATCGAACTAGAAGAGAATAGAGAATGTGAGTGAGTAAGAGAGAGAGAGAGAGAAAGAGGAAAGGGGTGGAAATAGAAGACGGGGTTATGGGATTCTCGGTGTAATTAGTTTTGGCTCTCGGCCAATGTTTGGTGTCACGTGCCAGGGTCGTCTACCACCGTCTCTACCGCCGTCACCACCACCACCACTACTACCGACTATAGTATAGTGTGTTATACTCGCACACCAAGCAACAAACCCCTGACGCTACGTGGAATGTTCGGATCGCAAACATCGTCCCCTTTCGCCACAAACATCGATGTACCCACAGAGCTCTCCTAATCTCCTTTCTCCCTTCATTCCTTTCTATCTTCCATCCTTTTTCACCCTCTACCCCTTACCCCTACCGCCAATCCTCTTCTATCTCTCTTCCTCTTACTTTTCTATTCTATATAAAAATGTTGGGGTATACATGTGCATAGTAAGGATGTGTGTATGCATAGGTTTGATTATCATAGATTTGAAAATTATTTTAGTTAAATACTTAAAAAATGATATAGATAGTTGATAAAAGAATAAAAATGGAGTAAGTTAAAAAAAAAAAAAAAAAACATTGAGGGAGACAAGAAATTTCGCGTATAAACCAAAGTTTATCTCATCTTATTCAATTCGACAGGGTACCGTAGTAAACCGATTTATCTAAGGGAGCTTGTTTTCGTTTAGAATTTCGTCTTGTCTGGCAACAGAGAAAGAGAAAGAGAAAGAGAGAGTTGTGTCCTTGTAAGATACTTTAGACTGTTGTGGGCTCAGTCAGTTTCACTTTAGCCAACCGTTCAGAATTCGTAAGATTCGCCTACGGTCGCAACTCTTACGTTCTTCCTTTACCTTTTCTCTCTCTCTCTCTCTCTCTCTAACTCTCTCTTTATCTTTCTCTATATCTTTCTGTACACTTGAGAAAAGACGTAGGACTTGGGTGGTGGTGGTGATGGTGCAAGCTGTCGCCACAAGGGATAGACGGAAGTTTCACCAGTCAAGGGTTTCGTGAGAGTAGAATGCGAACCTAAACGAGCAACTGAAAATTCAACGTGTACAAGGCGTACACACCCTTCCCTCCCCTCACCCCACTTCAATCTCAAACACACCATCAACCGTTCCTATGGTAGTTGTACATATTATCGCGTTACGTTCTTGTAGAATACCATTCCTTTCCATCTAGCTTTTCAACAACAACAGCAAGTACACTTTCCTACTGAAACTTCCACTTATATCACCTTGATTTACCTATTTCAATTTACAACAAAACTACTTATCACTTTATCCTAGATTGTCCTTTTGTTTTAATTATTTTTAATTATTATCTTTCTCTCTCTCTCTCTCTCTCTCTCTCTCTCTCACTCACTCTCTCTTTCGTTTTATCGTATAGTTTTAGATTTGAGGTTATGTTAACATTAGATTGAAGAAACTTATCAATTATAGGTTAGTTATGATTTGATTCTGTTATATGTATATATTTAGAAAAATTGTAATCATTAAAACTATTAATCTAATATAGAAAATATTGCAAATTAAGGTTAAAATTATCAACTTGAAATATCATGGAAAAGAAATAGTAGTGTGAGTGTGTGTTAAATATAATTAAAAAGAAATCTGCGAGAAATGTATTTTGAAAATTAAATTATACATTTTTTTTAAATTCTTTCCCAACAAATTAATTAATTTAAAATATGTGTGTACTTAACCTCTAACAATCTAGGGTTTTTTAAAGTCAATCTAGTGTATGAATTTACAATCTAGTAAATTTAAAAAATTGAATTATGCATTTATATAAATTCCTTTCAACAAATTGATTAATTTAAAATATGTGTTTACTTAACCTCTAATAATCTAGTGTTTTTTTACAGTCAATCTAGTGTATCAATTTACAATCTAGTAAATTAAAAAATTGAATTATGCATTTATAAAAATTCCTTTCAACAAATTGATTAATATTTGAAATATGTGTGTACTTAACCTCTAACAATCTAGTGGTTTTTTTTTTAAATCAATCTAGTGAATTTTCAAAATGAAAAATTCTAACAAATTAATTTAAACTATTTGTGTACTTAACATCCGCGACAATTTAGTGTTTCAAATATTTCAAGCCCTTTCTTTTTTTGAATTCTAAAATAGAAAACGACTTGTTAATGCGTTGGTGTTGATGGAAATCAAATTAGAGTTTAAAATAAGAAAATGGGAAATAGAACGAACGAACGAAGAAGAGGAAAAAGAGGAAGAGAAGCGAGAACGCGGAAATTAAGCGTGTACTAGCATGAGTGAACGAAGCTTTTCTCGAAATGTCACCCTTGCTTTTCGCTCGAGTAACATCGAGCGTGTGTATTTCCCTTCCATGTTTCCTTTTAAACCATGTTTTCTCTCTTTCTCAGACTAAAGCGGAAGTCTCCAACGGTGCACACACACCGCTCTCATGCTTCGTCGCGGTTTATAGTTGAATCTTTAATGACTAAATTCTCTCTCTCTCTCTCTCTCTCTATCTCTCTCTCTCTTTCTGTCTATCTCTCTCTTTAGCATTTCTCTTATTACTCTTTTTCACATAAGGATATTTTTACAGCAGCAAGAGTGGCTATCTTTTTTAAACGATACTTTAAAACCTAACCTTACTTTAAGTAAAATGATTCAAACTTTTTTGATTCCACCTGTTAATACAACAAATAAATTAATTAATAGATTGACTAGGCTATGTACACATTAATTGTTTTTTGAATTTTAATTTAACCTAACCTTACTTAAATAAAATTAAGAAAAACTTTTGTGATTCCACCTGTTAACTAAAACAAATCAATTAATCTTATTTACATATGTGTAAATTATATATTAACTAATTAATATATAGTTATATAATAATAATAATATAATAATATATAATAATATTAATAATTAAAAATATATATAATTAAATATATAATAATAATATATAGTTATATATAACCTAATTTGACTTAAGGTTAAAATGAAGGAAACATTTTTGATTCAACGCGTTAACCAAAACAAATCAATTATTTTATAGATTAACTATAGGTTATGTACACATTAACGATTTTTGAGTTTTACTTAAACAACTAGTAACATATATAATAACAGAAAACTATACATAGTTGAAAGAAATGAATTAGAAAAAACCTGCTATCATAGTTTCCTTAACACTTCCCCCATTATCATAGTCTTTCCTCTTCCTTCCTTTCATACATACATACATATATATATATATATATATATATATATATATATTTCTTGAGATCGTCTTGCAAACGAGTGGTAAAATGAAAGAAGGTGTGTAATATGAGGGAAAAAGTAGAAGAAAAAGAGTAGTAGGAGATGATGGTAGTATAGGGGGGTGAGATGGGAGGAAAGGGGGTTAGAGATAGAGACCGTCACGGTAGTACCTTTCTAGAAAATGCAATAATCCGGTGATATATGAGAAAATTCCCACGGGTGCTACAATGACGTATTGCAGCCATTTGCATGTGCTGCCGGCTGACAAAAGATAGCAGACGGTTGGCAAACGAGCGTGGTACTTTAGTAATCGTCACTAGAATTTTCCTTCTTTCTTTTCCCCCCACTCCTACGTTCTCTCAACCCCCCATCTCTCCTCATCATCCATACTTCTCGTAGCCCTTTTCATTATTATCTTACCTAACCTCAATGGTAAGCGCTTGCTGCATTGTTCGCATTTTCTTTTTATTATTCTTTTTTTTTTCGTTATCTCAAGCTGTTAGGAGAAGAAGAATTTTTAACATTTCCTCAATTTGCAAATGGTGCAGTATTATTTTACTAACGATTGTATTTTTTTCTGTTACAGGTACGTGTCTTGTGTCTCCCAGTTTTTGCTTGTTGACAATTACGACGGTATCGATTTGATGAAATACGTAAGATAGTTTTATTCTATTTACAATTTGTTTAATTTCATATTTGAATTCTATCACACGACATGTCAATTTGACTAAAAAAAATCAAAATTATAGTTTATTTTCAAAAATAAACCTATACTTATATATATTAGATGGTTCGGAAAGTCATTTCGTTTTTTGCTGACGCAATAATGGCATTAGTTGATGCAAACCGACAAATAGTAACACATAAGATCGATGAGAGGTTAAATTTATCAAATTCAACTATTTATGACCACTTCAAAGGTTTAGGTTTAACCACGAAGCAAAAATTGTCTTCATTTTTACAAAAGAAAAACGAAACGACTTTCCGAATCACCTAATATATATTTTTTTTTTGTTATTCATCATCATTTTTCGAATCGTTTCGTGCTACCAGTTTTCCTCCTAGAATATCTCGAAAACGAATGAAAGAAAAAGAAAAAAAAGCCAGAAAAATGAGAAAGAAGAGAATCCTACGTGGTTTTCAACGTAATCTCCTGCACCCCGTAAAATCCTACCGATTGAAGTCTTTATCGGGGAAAAAAAAGGAACGTTCTTCTTCTTTCATTTCTTTTCTTTTGGATTTAAACGAGGGGTGAGGGGTAACCCTCACGAGTCACGAACGAGAGGAAAGTTGCACTCTCGCGAATCGAAATCACCTTGCATCGTGGAAAAATCGAGTACTCGTTGAAAACAAATTGGCCCAATTCCGTATTCCTTTGGAATAAAGAAAAAAGACATCTTTCTCCGAATTTTTTTTCTTTTTTCTATATATATTAAAAGATGACATAAAGCAGGAAAGAATAATACCAAGAAAATGATTATAATGATGATGATGATGATGATGATACTACGAGAAATATTCCTTGTTGTCGTTGATTGTTTGATTAACCAACTGATTATCAATTTAACTGAGTTTGACGAGTATACCCGTCATGAAAAAGTACCAGAATTTTGTGTCTTGACTAACATGCCCGTCATGCTTAAAAAGTAATGACCATTTGCTATTTAAATCGTAATTTTTGGTAAAAAAACGAAACATAAGCAGTTTTAATCTCAAAATTCGTCATCAGGTCGATTCTAGCGACACACAACGGTGCTCACTTGAAACTGAGCGCCACAGTTAACTGGTTAAAAGGATGAAAAAGTGAACCAGAAGTATGTTTATCAAGATGATTGAAAACATACATCATTTCTACTTTCTGTCTGTTATTTTCTTGTATTTTTATTTTCTTTCACTTTCTTTCCGAGTTTTCATTTAATTTCGTTGGTATACGTTAATATTATGTTTTTCTTTTTCTTTTCTTTTTTTTTTTTATGTATTGAGGTTATGGTACGAAGAAAAAAATTAATAAAGGAAAAATTGTTTCAACCGAGAATTTTCTTTTCGTTTAGATTTATTAACTGAGCAAACACTTAACTTATAGCTAGTAGTATTACGTAAAAACTTTTGCCATGATTTTTAGAAACTAACTCAACTGTTGGTGTTTCCCCCCCCCCTCTCTCAGTATACTTGCGAAACATTGAGCCAAAATATTGCCAGATTAAACCTTTTTCTTTCTAACACACTGACGATGAATTTTGTGCTGATGTATGACGTAAAGAAAGAAAGAAAATAAAACAAAAACAAGACTAAGAAAATATGAAAAGAATATTCGTTCATTTCTTTATTTTGGATACTTTCTTATTTATTTATTTATTTTTTTTTTTTTTCAAGAAAATATTTCGAACTTAATTAAAACTGTCAGACATTTTATTCAGTTGCGTTTTAACCATCTAACTGTGGCGCCCTCATTTGAGAGCGTTCTCAGTTAAGTTTGTTTTATTCTGTCATTGTTTGAAAATATTTTAAACATCTTGACAATTTGAGAATGTATTTTGACAAGTATACTCGTCAATACACAAAATCGTGCTATTTTTCCATGACAAGTATACTTGTCGATCACAGTTAACTGATTAAAGGACAAACAAAATGAATTGTTACGTTAAGTTGGTTAGCCTTTAGGTTATATTAACGAGTTGATCATGGTGGGAAAGATCAACGTAATTGATATTCAATGTCTCCTACCTTCTTGATCCTTTGCCTTTGGTTATTGAGCTTAACTCTATACGTTTACTATATAGGTACCAACCTTGTTGTACTTTGCTTACCTTACGTTTGCCTACTAAAATTCATAACATGTAACAAGATCATATTTTATTAATCCATAAATATAATCCACAAAAAAGAAAGAAGAAGAAGAAGAAAATAAAATAATAATAATAATAGTCAAAGTAATAAAATTAATTGTTTAAAATAAAAATTTACTTCGGTTTTTATTAAATTGTTTTTTTTTTTTTTTTATAAAGTTTAATATACTTCAGCGTGATTTGATTGATTTTTCCGATACTACAAATTATTGATAATATAATATTTACTTATTTTATTTAAAATAATATTATTATTATTTTTTTTTAATATTTTTCCTATCCATTCCCCTCCCTCTTTCACCCAGGACAAATTTGACGTAGCTATTTTGCATCGTACATTGTTAAAAAAAAAATTCTAAAAATAAATCATACATTGATATACATTTTTTTTATATTTACATTAACATATTATACTTTTATTTTATTATTGTTTAGAAAACAATCATGTTAACTTTTCATTTTAAAAATTTTAAAAAGAAATAATCGTCCTAAAAATATRTATATATTTACAATAAGAATTACGAGAAACGTATCTAATAATCTGACTATATATAAAAACTTTCTTTCCTCTTCTTCTAATTCTTGTTTCACAATGTTGTGCACAATATATACTACTACTTTTAATTACGATGGTGTACTACACTAAATTATTCCTTTCCGCTTTTAATTCCTTTACTAAAGGGCAAAACAAATTATCACGACGGGGCGTTAATATTTTTCCACCCTTCTCTTATAAATTTACCGTCCTCTACCGATCTCGAAATGAACCGAAAACTAAAAAGAAAAATTAAATAAAAAAAAACAAGAAAATACAAATATTCAACAACAACCCCCCCAGAGAACATCGACGTTATTTTTCTTTTTTTTTTTTATAAAATTCAAAGAATTCTTAGAAAAAGAGAGAAAGAGAGAGAGAGAAAGTACGAAAGAAATAAAAAGAAGGAAGAAAGGAAGAAGAGACAGAAAAGGGGTGTGGGGTTGGGGAAGGAGGAGGTTGAGGGAGGAAAGTATTTGATTACAGGTGTTTCTAAAGCAACAGACGAAGAATGTAGAAGCTTCCCTTTTAATGAAATGGGATTTACTTGTCCATCCCTTTCGATCTTCTTCCAGGGAAATTCCTAAGGACTTTTTTCTTCAAGATGTTCTTCGATTTTCAGAAAATTCACACATAAATACACGTACGCATACATACACACACACTCTTTCTTTCTCTTTCTTATTTTTTCTTACTTGTATCTCTCTCTCTCTCTCTCATTCATTTCATATTTAAAAAAAAAAAATACGCCGATTAAAAATAAGTCGAAAGGATTTCTCTCTTTCTATCTCTCTCTTTCGTAATATCCAATGAAAACCGAGCCATTTCTTATAAGAACTGGTTGGTTCGTTTCAAAAGGAAGGAAAAAAGGAAAGATGAAAAAGAAGAAACTTTATGTGTATCACTTTTTTTTTTTTTTAAGAAAAACTTTACTATTATAAGTAAAAAGAAGTAGATAAAAAAAAAGAGTATTTTATCTCGATCAAGATAAATGCCCGTTACCGAAACTTTACCCTTTTACATCCACCACCACCCTAAAAACCAAGTGTCTTACTCTTTTCTTTTCTTTCTCATCCCCACCCTCCATCTTGTCTACAATATAAATATTTTATGTTTCTTATTGTTAACATTTTGAAGATTTGTTTAAACATTTTTAAATAAATATATGTAAATAATAAATATTAATACCCCGAATAGTCTTTCTAACATGAGAAAGCAATAAATAAAGGAGTGGGGGATTGGTAGTAGCATGGTGGGGAGAGTAGCATAGTGGGGGAAGTAGGATGGTGGGGGAAAACGCAGCTTTAAAACATTTACTCCCCATTTAATTCCAAATAATAATAATTAAAGTATTAATAAATATAAAATATATTTAATAAAAATATCATACATTATTATTATTGATGTATAATATTTTATTATCAATAATACAATTTAAAATATTCCTCGTAATAACTTTCCTAACGATCTAATCGTTCTTTATTTTTTTTTAAGGTTAGGGAAGAAGGGTGGTTAAAGAAAAATATTACCAAGAAAATTGTTACGGATAGTATCGTGTGAAATTATTCGACCTACCGACCTACCGACCGATCTTTACCGATCGTTGAATCGAATGTTATCTCTTACCTTACCCTTAGACGAGAATTTCGCAAAATGGAATCGCAGGAAATGGAAGGCACTTTTCTTGACGGAAGTTTCTCTCACGCGATAAGATCAACGTCGATCGGTCTTTTACCTCTTCACCCTTCAACCCCAAACCACCCCAAACCATCCTGAAATCGAAGGGAAGAAATATATCGATCCGTTGTCGTCAAGTCTCGCATTCGATGGTGGAAAAATTTAACGTAACCGATCTTTCGAAAAATCCCGATATATGTGAACGTGTTTGTAATAAAAAGAGAAAGAGAAAGAGAAAGAGAGAGAGAGAGAGAAAGTAAAAGAGTGAGAGAGAGAGAGAGAGAGAAAGAAGGATGGGTAGTTTTCTTTCTTGATTTTCTTCCCTTTGGAATAGAAAAAGAAGAAGAAGGGGTTGGAAAATGGGTGGAAAGGGATGGAAAGGGGTGGAAGTGGGGTGGTTTAAAGGAAGAAGTAATACGGTAACATAAGAGAGAAGTATCGAAGTGGAGAACACGTTACACGGGCCAGAATCGAATCTATAATTTATATATCGAACGCGTGCGCTCCGATAAGGGTTTACCTTCTTCTTCTTCTTCTTCATTCGTTCGTTCGAGGAGTAGCGTGCTACAATTTCTTCACAACCCTTCCTCCGCAACAGCCCCTTAGGCTAAGTTATTCCGAAATTTCTTCGAAACGATCGTAATAGAATCTGGGCCAAACTAACATAAGAAAGCAATAAGTAAAGGAGTGGGGGATTGGTAGTAGCATGGTGGGGAGAGTAGCATAGTGGGGGAAGTAGGATGGTCGGGGAAAACGCAGCTTTAAAACGTTTCCTCTTTCAAGTGTCTTTAAGTAAATATAATAAACTTTTTGATTTATTGTCCTATAATCGATTTGCAAATAATTATTTATTAAATTGTATCAATTTAAGATGTTAATATTATAATAATTATTTATAATGATTTTTTGTTTGCATTATTTTATTTTATTTTTTTTGTTCTTTTTCCATTTCCTTTTTCGTTTTCCCTGTTTTTTTTTTCTTTTTTTTTCCTCGTAAAAAGTTACCAAGACGATACGCGACAGCGGACGTGAAAAACCATAAAGAGCGTTAAGTTAAAATTTACTGCCTGTTCGAAGATCTATGGCGTGGGTGGGTGAATGGTGGTAGTGGCGGTAGTGGTGGTTTTACGGTTTATAAGAGCATGTAAAATATGAGGCGTAAAAGTAACTTTGATGCGTAAGTTACATTGAGAAAATTTATCAAATATTGGCATATAGAACAAAAGTGAGATAAACGCTTATACAAATCGTTTTTCCCTACAACAACAACACCCTCTTCTCCCCTTACCATCCCTTTCCCAACTACCCTAAATCGTATCGTCTTCGTATTTATCTACTTTTTACTTTTTACAGATATATTTTCACATTTAACCTAAACCGCAAAACTCGTAATGCAACGTTTTTCTTTCCCCCACTCCCCATTCTACTCCCCACTTCTCACTCCACTCCCCTCTCCCTTCTCACCCGTTCAAATCTTTTTTGTTGCTTTTTTGCTTTCGTCATAAACTGGTGGGTGTTAGAATGCAACGATTTGGACCAATGGAAAGAACGATATCATCGCTGTTAACGTAAAAGTCGAAAAGAAAGAGTGTAGGAATAATGTTAGGTGGAGGAAAAAAGTAAAAATAGAACAGAAAAACGGAATAGGAAAGAGATAGACGAAGAAGAAAACGTGGAAACCTCGTGAATCCGTAAGCAACGAGAAAAAGATAAGGAAGATATATATATAAATGTGTGTTTGTTTACATGCACCGTATAACACCCAGGTTTACACTGAATACTTGCAATGCATGCCTATCTCCCTCTCTCTTTCTTTTTCTATGTGTGTGAGTGAGGAAATGGGTAGTTTTTATTACCATGAAAAACGTGATAATGATAATATTGATAAATCTTTCATTTTTGTTGTTCTCTTTCAAAGTGAGAGTAGGGGGGAGTGAAGTGAGGAGTGGGGAGTGATATAGGGAGTGGGGGAAAGGAAATCGTTGCATTACGACTCTCTCTCTCTTTCGCGATTTTATTATAATTTAATTAAATTACTTACTATATATATATAAATAATAACTATTTATTAGTATACATTTAAATTACTAAATATATAAATATTATTATATTATTAATTGGCGTTAGGAACTCGAAAGTTTATTGCCGCAAATACCAAATCTCGCCATTGTTCTCGTCCCTGAGCGTGATCCTTCCATTCGCGGTCTTCGTAGCATCCAAAAAAATATATAAATATATATATAAATAAATTACTAACTTTAAATATACAAAAATGTCTTTGTAATTTCTATCGTTATATTTTTGTTTTATTTTACTATAAATTCTTAGACATTTGTTTCTATCACGTTCACAATCAACTAAAACGTTACAATTATAAAATCTCATTTATTTTCTCTGTATCTCTTTTCTCTCTCTCTCTCTCTTCTCTTTTTTTCTCTTTTTTTCTTTCTCATTTTCTTTTTCCTTCTTAAGTTATTCGTGATACGAGTCCAAGTACGAAGTTGAAGTTATAAACGCGCTTAGAGAGTGCTCAAGGGATACTAAAGGATAGCAAGAGAGGACACAGAGGGGGTTTGGGGGTTGGGTTGGGTTGGGTTGGAAGTGATGGGGAGAGGATGGGGAATAGGTAAAGGCAGCACTTTCGTTGAACGGATACGATATCCCGTAGGAACCGAGCTCGATTAGCGGAACCCGTTGCTTTCGCGAAACGAGCACATCATTCCCTTGAAAGCGGAAGTTACGAACGACGCGAAATGACGATTCAACGTAGTTTTCTTCTTACAAGAGAATACCAACACCCCCTCATCCCCCAGTACACCCCTTTATCTACGTGTTTTCTCGTATTTTTCTTTTTCTTTTTTTTTTTTTTGTTACTTCGTTCTTTTCCTTCCCCCACTCTTCCTATTTCTTCTTTTTATTTATCATTTTACACTTGTTTTACTACATTCTTATTATTCTTATTTTTATTAAAGTTTTCTTATTTTTCTTTTTGTTCTTTTTGCTTTCCACCCTTTCCTTGTACTCCTTCTTTTTTATTATTATTATTATTATTATTGTTTCATTTATTTCCTTTCCCAAAAGGTTTCGTTTTCTTACCCCACCAACTGTCTGCATTGTTAACGTGATAACTTATCAGCCGGAAGGCACGTATAACCGAAATTGAAGCAAAGATACCACCCCCCACCCCCA
>NW_015148992.1:361988-397422 GCF_001465965.1 Polistes dominula | reverse complement strand
TCGAAATCATAGAACAATTTAATTCTTTTTTTTTTTATTTTTTTTTTTTTTTTTTTTTTTTTTTTTTTTTTATTTTATTTCAAGCGAAGCTTCAGTAATTTTATCATTATTTTTTAACATCTCTCTTCCCTAGGAAAATCTTTTATTCATATCGTTCTGTAACTTTCCGTTCTTTTATACCCCCTCGAGGTTCGAATGTTTGTTTCGTAATGGATAATAGTAGTAGTAGTAGTAGTAGTATCGTTCGATTCTTCATTGGAAACATTTATACAAAAATCGTATCATAAATTTCTATTAACACGTTTCTTGCACTGTATGCACACGTATATATACGACCCACCCCCAACCCCTTCTACACTTTTCAAACCACTTGAAATTCTCATTGAAAAAAAAAAAAAAACAAAGAGAATTCTTTGTAAAAATATTTAAAATAATTCATTAAAAACGACCATTTTATATATTACTTTGTTTTGTCTAATGTATATTAAAATTTATATCCTTATTTTTATAAAAAAAAAAAAATACTAAGAAATAACATGTTTCAAAAGACACGTGTTAAATTTTTCGAAAGTGTGGGTCATAAATGTGTCCCCTTACAGTGCCCTGAATGAAGAACAATTGTCATAAAACACACGTGAAACGTTTTTAAAATGTTTAAATAAATAATTACAAAATTGACAACAAAAATTAAATAATATTATTCTCATATATTACATATTACCAATATGTAATTGGAAAGTTATACGTCAGATCCATTTTGAAATTATAGCATCCCTTGGAATAATTCTTTCACAAATGTTAGGTGAATGGTCGTTTCCAGTGGTCTCTAGTGTCACGTTTTCAAGTCTCACGACTCACCTAGTTCTCCCTCTCTCTCTCTCTCTTTGCAAAATTACTTTTCTTCCAGGATATGTCCTAACTATAGTACTCGTAACGATACCACCACTACAACCATCACCAACACCACTCTAACTGGAAGTACGTAATAAACTTTTGGTCAATGTATCCTCAGTCTGAATCATTCTCTCTCTCTCTCTCTCTCTCTCTCTCACACACACACACACACACACATACATACATACATACATACATACATACATACATACATACATACATACACTTTCTCAATTTCTTTCTATACGTCAGTCTGACTGTCTGTTTGTTTCAGTCTTTTGCTTGGTTGCTTGACGTCATCTCTCATCGTTTTCTTCCTCTTTTATACTTCATGGTTAAAATCACGAAAGTCAACCTTTCTAGCAGACCTCTAGGTAGCACAGTGTTAGTATCGCGTGTAAATGCAAACCGGAATAGCTAAACCACCGGAATAACGAGCCCCGAGAGCGATCTCGTTACGTCCGGAAGTCGATTTCAACCGGGTTCTATCCTCTCCCCCCACCTACAGCCCCCAACTCAACAACTCGTAGTAGGTGGTGGTGTATACGAGAGTAATAGCAAAATACCCGGGTCAAATAAAATGTTACAAGCTGTGTTACCATCTCTGAAAACCATCGCTAACTCTGACACTGATTTATTTGGATTTTTTAACGTAAACGTTGGTAGAGAGAGTATTATACTGCTATGACTATTTCATGAATAACATGCTTTTTAATATCTTTCACGAAGTATATATATATATATATTTAACAAAGAGAGAGAGAGAGAGAGAGAGAGAGATCTCCTGGTTTTTAAACGTTATTATTTCTCTTTTACGAGAGAACAATTTTAACACAAATAAAATAAAAAAAAAAGGAACATAGGAAAAAATAACAGACATGAACAACAACATGTTTTAACTCGGACGTTATTTATCCAAAAATTAAACCGAATCATTTTCATCCATTTCTCGTTTACTCATATATAGAAAAATAATTCATGAAAAATCTTGTTGCCGCGTTGGTATAATTTTTCTTGAAATTAATTCACGATGTTTTGGTTTCCTTTATATAAAATTAAAATAAATATTAAATCAAAATTAGAAAATATCCAAATTAAAAATTTTCTTTTTCAAACTTGTCAGAAGATAGCAACGTTTATTTTCACGTTATTATAAAATTATCATTTTATAAATTATAATAATAATAATATTATCGTTCGAATCTTCATTGGAAATATTTATAGAAAAATCGTATCATAAATTTTTTTTAGCATGTTTCTTGCGCTGTAGGCACACATATACGACACGTATACGAAAAATATATATATAATAAATATTAATTTATATTATATTTAATAATATTAAATTAATATTATATTTAATAATATATTTAAATATAGAAGTGTATTTATATAGAATATATTTAAATATAGAATAATTAATAATAATTAAATATTATATTTATCAATATTAATTTATATTTATTTTCACCCTATTATTATAATTTATTAAACTAAATAAACCAAACCATATTATTTTCCCTAATTAATATAATAATAATAATTCTAATGAAACAATAATTAGCAACACATTATTTGACCAACAATTTTTCATATATCGATATTTATATATGTACATGTATCTACACATATTTTGAATACATGTGAATACATTTACACTTTGGTATTTTTATACCAAACCAGGTTTTTCATACATTTTTTTTGTATGTACTCATATATATATATATGGTGGATGTTCAGAGAGGTGGTAAACCATCGTGGTTGGTCCATTCTATCGTCCAATTTTTTCCCTCTCTCTCTCTCTCTCTCTTTCTCTTTTTCTCTGTCTTCTCTATCACGTTCACAGCACAACCTGCAGATATCCGTTAACGCTCGTAAATTTTCGCTAGTCGGCTTGGGCTCGGGCTAGCGAAAAACTACTACAACTCGTAGGCGTAGGTGTAGCAAGAATCATGGTTGAACTTGGCGTGTGCTATCCGATTGGAGATTAGTCGATCGATTTACCGCGAATGGAATCTCTTCAATTTTTTTTTCTTTCTTTTATTTTTTTTTTTTTTTTTTGACCTCTATCTACTATATATCTCTCTATTTTCTCTTTTCATTTTATTCGAATAAAATGTCAGAATAAAAGGAATAAAAATATCCCTCTCCCTCCAAAAAAAAAATAGGAAACACATAGAAAGAGAAAGAAAGTGAGAGAGAGAGACAGAAACAATAACTCGATATGAACGATACGAAAAGCTCTCGGATATTTTGCTACTATTCGGTAGATGAACCTTCGAAATCATAGAACAATTTAATTCTTTTTTTTTCTATATATATATATATATATATATATATATATATATATACAAGGGGTGCCCCGCTAGGCGTTGCTGTGGTTCACAATTAGTCCGATACACACGTCTTTAAGTCAACGAATTATCTTATAGCGATTATAAATTGAGATTTAAACTATCCTATCTTTCAAGTTAGATGAAACTGCACACAGTGTGACAAAATTTTATTAAAATCGGTTCAGTAATTTAGGAGTCCATTGCGAACAAACAGCGTGACACGTAATTTATATATATTAAGATATATATAAATTTTAACTACGTTTCCTTCCAATGACCTCTCGATTCTATCTTCATTTTTTGTATCACTCTATTTGTGTTTTACCTTTATTTAATACAAATATTATTCATTAACACGTTGAGCGTTACGCAAATTCTTAAGGAAATTCCCGTCAGGCCACAGGCGTTACTTTATATTGCAAAATAGTCGAAAGTGTCAGTCACAGGTGACTGACGCGGCTCAATGAAAAGTTTAATGTCAGTCACTTATGACTGACGTGGCGCTCAACGTGTTAATATCTTTTCCTTCAGGTCAAATTAATGAAAAAAAAAAAATGAAAAAAAAATAAAATTAAACTTACTACATACTTATTTTTTGCTCCTTTCTTTTTTCTCGTATTTTCTCAAAAATATTTTATTTTGCTTTTAACTAACATCAGTGCTTTTTCTTTTCACATCGTACGAATTGCAAACAATGGTTTAAAATTGAATGCAAATCGTAAAATATTTTCTTGACATAATCTTTTTCTTTTCATTTCATTTTTTTTTTTTTTTAAATATTACTCGTTTTCGTGGCTAGTAAACGTGAGGAAATATATATATATATATATATTAGTGTCGATCGAAGGAAATTACCTCGTAGCCGTTTTTCCTCTCACCTAGGCGTTCTGCGACGGGAAATAAGATCGATTAGCGTCCGTAGTTTCCAGGTCGGTTGGAAAAAGGGCACGACACGGTCCTTGGGGGTCGTTTGTGCCGTCTCTCATCCACCCTGGCAGTATCCATTAATTTTTCTTCGACCCCACTACTGGACCCACCTGGTCCACCCTTTTTAACCACCTTATTTCAACTCCCATCTTTATCAGACCTCCTATCCCTCATTGCAATAATGTGATTGTTATATTTTTATTTAGTACCTTACTCCTTTTTCTCCTTTCTTATAAATTTGTTTTTTTTTTTTTTTACATTTTTTACATTATTTAACTTGTCTTAATTTTTTTTATGTTTTTTAAACGATACATTTGCGATGGTTGAATTTTTTTTCTTCGTTATTGTTGCTGTTGAAACTTGCTTGAGTATTATGGCGTTTAATAAATTAGATATGGTTAAGTGTTTACTATAAATTGTATATTAGGAAAATGTTCTATCCCTTTTACATTTAAGAACGACCATAATTTTTTTTTTGTTCACTTCAGTCATGCTCGTTTAATGATACAACTTTTATAGTCCCCCCCCATCGAACGATTTTATTATTTTCTAAAATCGTACAACATATATATATTTCGTTTTAAATATATATCTATATATCTAAGTAAAACTGTATAAATCTCGTCTCGTACTTTTATACGATCCCATAAAATGAGAAATTACCAATCGACGACGACTATGACGACGAAAACTTGCAGTACTGTAAAACGCATCTGAGAAATGCGTGTGCAATTTTAGTGCGTCCTCCTCCTCCTCCTCCTCCTCCTGGTAGTCTTGTCTTCACGCTTTCAGTAATAAAAGGAAGTACGAAGAATAGTTAAAAAAAAAAAAATAAAAATAAAAGTGTACGATAAAGCGATGAACCAGAAGGGGAGAACTAGGTTGAACCTTTCGTATTTTATTTGTTTATTTTTTCGTAAGATTAAACTTTTTCCTACAACCCCCATCCCCTTCCTTTCATAAAGTAAATGGTAAATGTGTTGTCATAGTTTGCGTTTTAAAAAAAAAAAAACAAAACAAAACAATTTCTTAATGGTGGTAACCTGATAATAAGAATTACACGAGTATCAAAATGTCTGAATAGATAAATCACGTTTAACATCAGTTTGCATGAAAATTCATTCTTTTAAATAAGACGTCAAGGATGAGAAAGAAAAAAAAACTCAAAATAAGAAGAAGAAGGGACTGTAGCTACATATACGATAAAAGTTGAAATTTCTCAACCTTTCGTAGCACATTTTCTCTCTTTCTCTCTCTCTCTCTCTCTCCATCTATCTCTCTATCTTTCTCTCTTTCTCTACAAAGCTAGTCTTATCGAAATGGAAAAGTTCTTCTTGCACGTAGATACACCACCCATGTTACATTTCGCCATGCATATTGTACATACGCTACTATAAAAAATACACATATATATATATATATGTATATATACATGCATTTCATTTTCCTGTTATATAAGTAAGTATATGTACATCTGCATACATACAAAAACTTTCAACGCTAAAGAAGAAAACGCAAAAGAAGAAGAGGCTTATAACACGCTCGAAAGTATGCGAATAGTTACGAGCATGAATTACTTTTACTCTAAATTAAGTCTCTCCTTCTTCATCTTCTTCTTCTTCTTCTTCTTCTTCTTCTTCTACTTCTTCTACTTCTTCTTCTTCTACTTCTTCTTCTTGCTCGTCTTTTTCATATTTATTTAAGATCTAACGTCTTGTGCACGTTTTATACTCCAAAAAGTTGGATTGCCTACTTAGACAAATATCACGTCGTTTAACGAAAATTAGCGTAAACGAGTTCATTCAGTTTCTAAAGTTAATCAACAGACTGTATTTTTTTTTAAGTCACGTCAAAGAGATATTTGTCAATGTTATTATACTACAAATTAATTTATTAGTTTAATGTTATATACATAATACGTGAGAAAAAAATAGGAAACGTTTTATTTTGACACTTTTCTCAAATCAGTAAAATGAATTACAAATAAATAAATATTTGTATATATTTAAAAATACAGTGTCATCTTGTTGATTTCTAATGAAGATTTAAACTATTTTATATTTAAAAACAAAACACGAAAATTGTATTTTATTTAATTGTTAATAATAATCCAATAAATTTAAATTTTTCTATAGAAAAATTCCAGTGTCAAATTGTTGCTTCCCAATGAAGTTCAAAACTACTGAACACAACTGTAATGAAATTGTTTGTTATTTTGTGTGATAATTTATTATTATACGTTGATAATTTGATAATTTAAAGATTTATTATTTAAAGGTTATGTAGAGTTTTTTAGGAACTGCAAGTTTTCAATTGATTGCGTCGTATTTTAATTCAATTATTTCAATTTACATACGACATAACCTTACTTTATCTAAGTTAACTTTAATTGTGACTGTTCTTTTAATTTTTATTACTAATTTAAAGATTTTAAGGTTTTATTTGCTAATTAAGGTTTTATTGCTAATTTAAGAATTATTTATAGGTTGTCTAAGTCTTTAAGTTCTGAAAGATTTCCAATAGATGACACTGTATTACAATTCAATTATTTCACGTTATTTTCAGATTTACATATGACAAAACTATCCTACCTTTTTATTTAAATGTTATGTAGGTTTTTAAGTACTGCAAGTTTTCAATAGATGACACTGTATTACAATTCAATCATTTCACGTAATAACATGAAATAATTGATTTTCAGATTTATTATACTATAGTATTTTATAAATAGTAAATAAAGTATTTTCAGATTTACATATGACAAAACTAACCTAGCTTTTTATCTAAAAGTTTTATAAGTCTCTAAGTACTGCAAGTTTCTCAATAGATGACACTGTATTACAATTCAATTATTTCACGTTATTTTCAGATTTACATATGACAAAACTATCCTACCTTTTTATTTAAATCTTAAGTGCAAGTTTGCAATAGATGGCGTTATATTTCAATTCAATTATTTCAATTTACATTCAGCATAACCTTACTTTATCTATTTTATCCTGTATTATTATTTTATGTACTCCATTGTAATTGTGCGTTCTAAATAATTTAGAATTATAATAAATCAAAATAAATATATAGCTCAAAGTGATCATTTACTTGAACTTATACGTTTATAATAGAATTTCATTTTTAATTCAAATCAAGGTAGCAACACTAACTCAAAATTCTCGATTATTGATCTACGTATAATAACAATTCGCATTTTAACGATATGCATATCGATGAACGGTGAATGCATATCACGGTTAGTCAGAAAAAAAATAATTCTTTCATTCTCTTTCTCTCTTTCTCTCTTTCTCTTTCTCATTTATCGTTAAAAMCCAGCCAATATACACTTAGAATATTTCATGGATTTATTATTATTCTTTAGACGTGAACTTTTAACTCGTTCTCGCTATTGTGATTCTTCTCTCGACCATTACTCTCAGCTTCAGCATGGCCTCCGACCAGCAATCCCAGACCGACCGGTGCTAAAAAAAAAAAAAGGGGAGGAGAAGCTGGGTAGAAAAAAGTGAGAAGGGAGTTTGGAAGGTGGTTTCCAACCCTCAGGATTTCTTTCCACCCGACCGTTGGAGAGACCTTTTCCCTGATTCCTTCCTAGTTTTTTTTCTTTTTCTTTATTTTTTCGGTCGTTTTATTTTTTGGACGTCTTCTCATAAAAAATGGGCATCTATTATTTTTTTTTCTTCTACTCTCCGTTCTCTACGATCGACAATATATATATAGAAAAAAGTCAGAGAAAAAAAAAACCTTTTTCCGGTTTATTTATATTACTATCACTATACATATATATATATATAGTGATGGTAGGTAAATGGGGGAGAGGGTGTCCAGCAAATGAGACCATCTCTTTTATTTTTTTTTATTTTCACCCTTCCATCTCTTCTATTCTTTCCTAGCACCCATTCTTTTACCATAACTATATCATCAAAGAAAATATCACCGAAGGATCTCATTTTTAACCTCCCCCTCCCCTATACGTTTGCATTATTTTTTTCATATTCTATCATCTTTCATTGTTTTTAACAAATCCCACTAACAAAAATGACGAAATACTCGATATCAATATTTTTTTTTTAAAGCATGTGGTTCCTTTTTCATCCTTTTTTTTCACTATCTTTGAAATGTTATATTTAAACGGTGCCCTATAACATTATTTGCAAGTTAACATTGTACACTAAGAAGTTTATAAAGGTTTATGGTAACCAACCCCTCTTTTTTGAAATACTTTCCACCATTTCACATACATACATATATATAAATTCTTGTATTTTATATTTATATATCTTTACACAAAAACATTGCTGCATATATATGTATACTACTGATGTATACACGCTAACTCGTAATTCGTTCTTCTCTCTCTTACTCTCTCTCTCTCTCTCTCTCTCTCTCTCTCTCTCTCTTGTCGTTATAAATGTCCTCAGTGCAAGTTTTTCCGACTTACACGCTCTAATTACTCCATTTTTCTCTTTGAAACGTCGACCGAAATTGCACACACATGCACATCACACACATACATACGCATACATACATACAAAGTGTGTATTTTCAAAAAGAGAAGGAAGAATCCAGGCCGAGGACTCCTGTGAGATTCGAAAGGTTATTGCGACCATCCCCTAAACGACGTGTGACGCGCGTCTTTTTCTACCTACCCCCGTACCCTTTACCTCACCCTTATCTTCACTTTCTTTTTTTCATTCTCTCTATTTTTCATTCGAAGTCATTTTCGAAACCACCCAACCCGTTTTAAGGCCATTCTCTTCATCTTATTATCTTATGTTGTTTTTTTTGGGGAGGGGAGAAGAGGGACGTTTTTCAACATCATTCTTCCCTATTTTTTTATTTTTACTATACTACCCCTAATAATATCAACAAATTAAATTTACGATGGTATTTGACATCATCGTGCGTCTTGATTGAATGTTTTTTTTTGTTCTTTCTTTTTTTTTTTTGTACTCGCAGAAATAAACTCAATCCAACCCTCTACCCCACAATATACCTTGCTACCCCCTTCCCACATCCTTTCCCCATTTTCTTGTGTACTTTATTTGGTGACACGTGTGTCTCACACCGTGTGAAACAACACTCAATAAATCATTTTCCATTTTTACGCTGTTTTTTGCTTTTTTTTTTCTTTCTTTCTTATTTTATTACTTTTTCTTTCGTTTTCCATTATTTTCCCCTTACACCGGTAATAACAACAATAATTATAGATTTATTCTTAATGCTGTACTCTCTGCTTTCTACCACCCCATGAAAGATCATGATAAATCATTCCAAAGAATATAACATATATATATCTATATTTTTTTATTCTCATCCTAGTCGTCCATTATTTCATTTCGACGATGAAACGACGAGAAACACCATCATCCTCCCTTCCCATCTCCCAACCCAAACTTTGGAAAAAGCTTTCTCGAAACACTTTCTCTCATCTTTATTTTCCTTTATCTCACGTTATACTACTTGAAAGTAATTTTTATCGTAAAAACTGATGGATCTTATATAAAACGAAACGTTTTCTTAAATATTAACCCTAAACACCATACATGTTACTGTATAGACTGTATATATGTACACATATATGTAATAATTTAATATATACATATATATATTATGTAACTAATTTACATGCACACATATGAATGTGTATTTTATTTTTAATTATAATTATTTTATATTTCATTATATTTATATATATATTCCTATTAATTATTATTATTATTATTATTATTATTATTATTATTATTATTATTATTAATCAATTAATAGATTACTAATATAATATAATTTTCAATGATATTTTATTTTATATTATATTTCAATTATAATTTTATATTATATTAGTAATATATATTCTATATATATTATTTATTTATTTTATTTTCTATGATTTTCTATATTTCGATTATTTCGATTATTTTATTTGCTAATTTAACAATTTATTATTTAGGGGTTATCTAAGTCTTTAGGTTCTGTAAGATTTTAATAGATGGTGCTGTATTACAATTCAATTATTTCACGTTTTTTTTCAGATTTACACACAACACAACTAACCTTACATTTTTTTATATTTTTTCCTGTATTATGATTTCATATATTCCATTTTAATTGTGGTATTATTTTGTGTGTTGTTATAATTTACTAAATAGTTTAGAATTATACTAAATCAACATTTTATAACAAAACCACAGCAATGTGCGTCCAGAACATCCTACAACTATATACATATATATCTACCACATGGTTAGATATATATCATTCTTTTTCTTCTCACCATAGCACACCATACCACACCTGACACAGCTCATTACACCATACCACACACATAACACACCAAAAAAGCTTTTCTTCAAGACCTTAACTCATTCTCTCTCTCTCTCTCTCTCTCTCTCTCTCTCGCTCTCTCTGTGTCTCTCTTTTTCTCTTCGTAGTAACGACTTACAAATACGAAGAAAACTTTTTCACCCTTTAACCCCTTCATCCACCCCCACCCCCACCCGCCGACCTACCACCAGACAGCTTTTTTCCTTTGGCTTTTTAAAAGCAGTAGAAACAACTTTCTCTCTTTATTAGTGCAACGATTCTTTACGCGCTTGATTTCCTCGTCTATTAGATGTTTTACTACCACCATAGAACACCATAGACGAAAAATCGAACGTTCTACTCTAAGAAAATGCCACTTTCAACGAGAAAACCTACTTTGGAACTCTCCAAAGGATCGGCTCTCGATCAAGGTCACACGTCAAAAGATTTTTCTCTTCTATTACTCTACTATGACAAACTAACTTGCCCTCTCTCTCTCTCTCTCTCTCTCTCTCTCTCTCTCTTTTTCACTCCCTTCTCTTCATCCCTCTATACCCACGTTCTCATTTTTCTTACACTTTTTCTCTACCCCAAACGTTCTTTGTTCTTTTTTTCTTTTCTGACTTTTCTCATCTCGAAAGTGCATTAACAAGAAATCCGTAGTAAAGAATAGGATTATTAAAAGCAAAGATCAAAAAGAAAGRAAGAAGAAGAATAAAGTTTCTTTAACTAATATGTTCATCAGTTTATTTAAATTCTAAATGTTTCATTTGTAATTTAATTTAACCAATAAAAAAAAAGCAGTAACAAATATAGCAATATTTAAATATAATTTAATTGAAAGAAAGAAATTTAATTAAATATTTTCTGTTTTATTTAAATAATATTTTTTATTTTGTAATTTGCAAGTGTGTGATATTCATTTGAGATAAAAACTGACGTGTTTATAGGAGTACAGAGGGTTAATTCAATTTAATGAATTAATATATATTTATATTTTAAAATAAAATAATAATAAAATAATATAATAATATAATAATATATATATACTTTTATAATAACATAAAATAATAATAAAATAATACAATAATAAATTAATATATATTTATATAAAAAAAAACTAAAATATAATAAAATAATAATAATAAAAAAAAAAGAAAAAATAAATATACGAATATTTCACGTACATATTCACGAAAAAAACTGACATGTCGATTGACACTTGACATAGGAGTTCCAAAAATTAATTCAATCTTATAATAAGGTAATAATAAACAAGAAAATATGTATAGGAATATTACAAGTATAATACTCATAGTGTCTATAGGAACAGAATAGGAGAAGGGTGTTAGGATAAGTCTTCATTGAAAGTACGAAATTAGTGGTTTGTTCGCATTTTAGTAAAGTTGGTTGACGCTAATGTACGAACACGTAGTATATATATATAGTATGATGCTTTTCACGTCAAATGGAGGACCGCGACCAGCCGAATCATAGAATTCACTCGTTAAAGCCCCTGCAGGGCTGCATCTGCCACGATTGCCGTCGAAATATGCTTCACGTAGATAAAACGATCGAACAAATGTGCTTGTTACCATGAATTTCCGTGACTCTTCCGCAGGAACCTCAATCGGTTTTTCCATGTATGTATATAAGTATGTATGTATGTATGTATGTGTCCCCCAACATGTGTATATGTATATAATGTATGTGATGTATGTCATATGGTGTATGTGTGAACCGATGCATTTGCGGAAACATATATATATGTGTGTACATTTAGCCAGTTCGTGCTTTGTTTTCATGGTGGGGTGTTTCTACTACTGTCCACTCAGCATCACCAATATTTTTTTTTTGTTTCCTTCGACAAAATGTCCTTCGGCTTTTTCGGTTATTCACAATTGTTACATCAGCGTAAATAAATGTATATCTAAACTGCTACCTCATTCTCTCTCTCTCTCATCTTTTTATTCTTTCAAATTATATGCCATCTGTCTCTTTGATTATTTTCTCCTTTATTTTTATTTATTTCTTTTACTTTTTTTCTTTTATTCCATGTTTTAGTTAATCGTCGTTGTTATTTTCTCTTTTTCTGAATTTTTTGGTAATTTTTATATACAGGGTACAATACGAAAAGAAATGAAGAGAGTTCATATAGTTCAATTCTTCATCTCTTTTAGGTTTCACGTACAATATTATATTATATATATATTACTACTACTATACTAATCCAATATTACTTAATATTAATTACTAGTAACTATATTATACTATATTAATTACTTAATATTACTTAATGTATACTACTACTATATTATATATATAATACAATATTATATTATATATAATATATTATATACTAATTAATACATACAATATATAATAATTATATAATTAATAATAATAAATAATATAATATTATACGTAAAAACCAAATATAAATATAATATTATGTGGGATTCGTGAAAAAAATTGGACTGGCTGTACCGGGACTCGAACCACGGATCTTTCGCTTTCCGGGCGACTGCTCTTTTTAACCATTTGAGCTATCCAGGGCCCACCGATTAATCCTTCTCACAAATGCCCAATAAGTTTGGCATGGAGGCGCTCGTTCCACATTATATTATTAATAATTAAATTAAAATATTAATTACTATATATATATATATATATATATTATAACTTAATTATTAATAATATAATATTATATTTATATTTGGTATATAATATTATAAAATATAATTAATTATATATTTTAATAAATTTATTAAATTAAATATATATATATATATATATATATATATATATATATATANTATATATATATATATATATATATATATAATATAAAATTAATATAAAAATATTATAATATAAAGATATTATAATATATATGTATAATATATATTTTATATAATAAATATTCTAATAAAATATATTTAATACATATTTTATATTAATAACAATTTATATAATTTTTATATTTTAATATCTTTTGATTATTTATTATTATCATCGTATATTGCCGAACATTTTACACGAGATGATAAAAAAGAATATGTCATCGTCCTTTACTGTATCAAAGATAATAATAATAATAATAATAATAATAATAATAATAATAATAATAATAATAATAATAATAATAATAATAATAATAATGCGTAATTTCGTTTAAAAGTAAAATACCCTTCCCATAAAGAGAGAGAGAGAGAGAGAGAAAGAGAGAGAAAGAGAGATAGCCTTCGATAGAATGAAAATTATTCTATTCGTTCACGAACGTACTTTGATCTTTGGATTATTCGATTTTCTTAAAATACATTTATACTCGAAGTATCATTACCATACGATACATTTTTTGGCAGCTATGTAAATCTAATAAATTCTCTTTTTATTTTCTTTTTTTTTTTTTTTTCATTTTCACAAATTTTCTCCCTTTCTCTCTCTCTCTCTTTCTCTCTCTCTCTCTCTTTTTCATCGTAATACGTTTAAACGTATGTTCGAAAAATTTGAAATCATACTTTCATACATTACAATTTTAGTTTCTTCTTTAATGTAAATTTTGGTTCATCCTACAACGAATTACAAACGAATTTCAAACGAATTTGAATTATCATTTTTTTTACTACTGTATTTTTTCTATTAACATTTTTTTAAAAACAAAACAAAATGTAGTTTTACTCGAAATATATGAAAAAAAAAAAAACAATGATTTGGTAATACTACATTTCAAATTATTACGTGTTATATTTTATCGTAATTGAATTTGTATGCACACGTGCATACAAATGCACACATGGAGTGCAGTTCGGTTTGCTTGATTTTTTTTTTTGCAACATATTTTTTACAAAATAACGTTCTATCAAATTTAATATCGATATCATCCATTAAATCCTTTCGGCGGTACAGAAATCATATTTTCAATAAAGTTCAGGGAAACGAGACTATTAACAGTTGAAAATAATAATAACAAGTTCGACTATCGGATGTCAAACGTTGTTCATTAATCACATCAAATTAATATAATAATATGATATACAATGAGCTTCAAAATAGGATTGGATACATTAAATTGAAACATATTTTTATTTAAAACGTATTCAATCAAAAAATAATCGAACATTATATATAAAGTATCGTCAAAATTATTGCTACGTATTTTATTGATTCGTAATAGAATTTTTATTTATTTTTGCTTATTATTTATAACGATAGATCATTATTTATTAATGATAATAAATATATAATATTTATTTTTTAAATATTATTAAATATATTACATATATATATTGTTTAATAAAAATATATTATTTAATGAAATAAAAATCATATTTTTAGCACACATAAATTATTATATAATTATTATTATATTTATAATTATAATTATAAATATATTATTTAATTATAATAAAATTATATAATTAAATAATTATATAAAATTATTATTTAAATATAAATTATATAATTATAATTACAAATATATTATTTATCTTATGTAAAGAATATTTAACAAATAATTTAAACACTGTACTAATTAAACACTTTACTATTAATCATTTTCATTTAGTACCCATTTTTTAATCTATTTATCTGTTTGACATATCATTTGATCATTTTTAAACAATATTTTATCTTCATATTTGTTAATCCAATTTTCAAATTATTTTTAATTTAATTATTTTACATTAATTATAATGTTTGTTTATTTAATACTATATTTTCTGAATATTTTACGAACTCACACTGTACTTATATATATATGTCTTTATACCATCATATATTTTTATTTCGTGTTTTGAAAATTCTTCGAATATTCTATATACTACATTTCGAAAGAATCCATGAAATATTATGAACATTTTTACGTTCACTTTATTTCTTATTGGTCTTTTCTCAAGACAAGATGATACAATACTTTCATTTCGTGAAACATTCTTCTTTCATACGACATTTCGATCATTCTTTCTCATTCTTGTACACAAATAATATACTAATATTATATACTATATTAAAATAATATACTCATCATTGAAAAGTGACACAATTTTTTTTCATTAACGAGTATACTCGTCATGTGTATAAAGTAATAACCATTGGCTATTTAAATTGATAATTTTGGAGAAAAACACAAGCATATTCTCTAATTTCAAGATATGTAGAATATCTTGAGGCCATGCTTATTCTGTAATCACTGTGATTGACGAGTATACACGTCATAGCTCGATTCTGAAGACGCAAAACGATGCGAGCTCTCAAAAATCGTGTAATAATTAATAATAAATAATAATACTTATAAAAAATTCATTCGAAATCGTTGATTTTTCAATCATTTGAAATAAAAAAAAATTATTGTTTGATATTTCTTGATCAACGATGGAAATAATATCGAAATAATATCGATTACATTTAAAAACTACGTAGCTGAATTGAAAGAATAATCGAGCCAAAAATATATATATATATATATATATATATATATTATATATATCCTAGGAACATCTTTTCCCGGTTAGATATCGAGATACTAGAGATGAGATCACCGAGGATGATGAGAATCGAGTAGAACGATAATACAGTATCGATAACACGAGATTGGAAAAATGATGAGAACCATCGAACCTGAGTTACATTACGAAATACTTCCCATTGTCTCCTTCTTTTTATCTCTTATCATTCTTTTCCTATAATTTTACCCCATTTTCAATCATTATAAATATTACTAGAATGAAACATTCGTACAACTAGAATAACTCATGTTAAACATTTGAAACATACACCGACACATTATTTAAATCCTTTTGATTTTTCTATATTTCTAAAGTTACAAAAACAATCAATTATTTATATTCAATTATATTAATATATTTAATTCAATTATATTTAATTGGAATTATATTTTCGTATTTTTCTTAACCCTTTGCACTTTGCACGATTTTCGACGCTGGGTAGCAGCAACTCCGTGCAATTTCGCGACAGAAACGGCACATTTACAGACCCTCATATTATCTTCTAAATATTTATACGAGTGTCACGTTGTTTGTCTGCAATTGACTCCTAAACTACTGAACCGATTTTAATCAAATTTTTTCACACTGTGTGCAGTTGCATCCAACTTGAAAGATAGGATAGTTTATATCTCAATTTATAATCGGTATAAGGTAATTCGTTGACTTAAAGACGTGTGTATCGAACTGATTGTGAGACCACAGCAACGCGTGGCGGGGCACCCCTAGTTTAGTATAACTTTGGAACCAAGTAACGGATTCTAATGATATTGGACTTATATTAATCTGTAGACATTAAGGAACATATTTACCTAAAGAACTTTTACCAAAAGAACTTATTTACCAAAAGAATGTATATCTGTAATAGCGTTGCAATTGAACAAAAAGCGAGCGTGTTCCATTGTATTTGAAATGTGACACTATTTGATAATATTTCTTTGTACATTATAAATCTCACTATAAAATGCGAGATATGCTCCTATAAAAACATTTCTTCTACAAATTTTTCTTATCGTTCTTCTCAAGTTTCGCCAAAAAGTTCTCGGACCGTCGTGAGCACGCGTCTCGCATTCTCATAGAACACAAAACCCGATGACATTATTTTTATATATCTTTGTTATTTGACTATATTTTGATTCGATGTCTTGTGCTATTTTAAGAAAAAACATCAGGGAAACATGCATGTCTCAAAAAGTTGTGCTGAAATAACTTAATTCCTTGTAATCACTAATAAACTTTAATGTCTCATACTTTGAGACATCGGAATGATAGACTAAAATCACGATGTCTCATACGGTGAGACAACGGAGTGCAAAAGGATTAATAAATGAATTTTTCAAAATTTTACAACTGTAATTATATGAACATAAGCTTGTTTCTCAATTTTTTTTTTTTACATTAAAATTGGAACAAATTATAAACCCTAAAAATACACATCTTCTTTCGTCCTCCATTATCATTAAATCCAAACAAGAACCATTATAATATAATAATCAAAAGATATAATTTCAAAGTAAAACAATTTCGTCATTAAACCTAGCAACCATGTATCCAACCTATAATCATTATCATTATCATCAAAATAATTAACATAAGTATTACTTTATACAAACTCTAAACAAAACAGAACTTATAACAACATGTATAAGAACAAATAAAATATCTAAAGTAATATAATATAAGAAAAATGATGATCCTTTTGATCTAAAGAATACTAAAACCAAAAAAAAAACAAAATATAAAATATAAAATAACTTTGATAAAATATAATAAAACAAATATAAATATATAATGTAATATAATATAGTATAATAATACAAAAGAAGAATACACAATGTACAACCACTACGACTACCACCACCATCACCACTACCCTACCACCATCACCACCACCACTACCACCAGTTGCGTATTATCTGATCGTTAATGGTACGTAATAGAGTCCATGGAGAAATGATATAATTCAAAGGGAGTAAATCTGACGTTAATAATAGTGCTCGTTAATATTCGATCGGTGGTTATACGCATCGTGTCTGACGCTAATCGTGAGCCCATTATGGTCGAGTTAGCCTGCAGGCGGTCTCTGTTCTACTACAATTTCTCTCTCTCTCACACACTCTCTATCTATCTCACTCTCTCTTTCTCTATCCCCCCTGTTTGCTCCCACCTACAACCCACCCACCTAACAACCAACCCCCCATTCGCTTTATCTCCATCTCTCAAGGGATTCCAAGAGGACTAAAGAGGCTGTTCAACCTTGTTCACTCTGCTTACGATGGTTACTGCCAATCCCACAAACCAAAAGCCTGCCTGATTTGCCTCAACTGCCTGAACTGTTCAAATGCATCGGCAAGATGCACCTCTCTTCGTTTCTTTCTTTCATTTCTTTGTTTCATTGCTAATGAAACAAGGTTTTTATTTTTTTATTTTTTTTTTTAATTTTTTTTTCTTTCTTTTTCTATTTGTGCAGTTTAATTGAAAAGTGGCCTAACACCAATCATTTTCCAAAAAAAACAATTCAATTAACAAACGTAATATTATCATTGTTACATTTTTAATATGATTTGATTATTCTGAGAAACAATTTGTTATTAATAATTATATTAATAATTATATTAATAATTATATTATATATTTATTATTAATAATTACAGTAATAATTATACTATATATTTACTATTAATAATTACAGTAATATAAATTAATAATAAATATAATAATAATAATAATAATAATAATAATAATAATAATAAATTAGAATGCAAAAAATAATAAAATAAAGATTTTATTCTAATCCTAATTTCTATTTATTACATGTAACATAATACACATGTTGTTATACACATGGATATTAACACATAAATGGAATTAGGCTACTTTCAAAAATTTATTTAATTATATTCGTATTTATCTTAATCAAAAAAGAAAGGAAACAAATGCAAGATAATATTGAAATAATATTAATTAATCTTCATTGTAATTTTTACAGTATCATAAAATTTGATATATAATAAAATAATAATAATAATAATAATTAGAATTGTAAAATAAGGTAATAAAAATAACAATATAGTTTTAACGTAGTCTCATTTAAAATCTTTAGTTACGTTTTGTTACTAAACTAAATTATATTCGTGTATATATATATATATATAGATATAGATATATATATATGCATGTAGATCGAAAAGTTGCCGAACAAACGGCGTGTCCTAGCGATAGTAGGCGAGTTATACATTTTAATGAGGTTGCTATCTTACAACCGACTTACTACGTTCTTCCAAAAGACGATACTAGAAAAGGGAACGGTTGGTTGGCTTATCGGAGAAAAGACCGAATATAAGTCTTACCTAGGTAACGAGATACTCACGCGAAGTGTAACGACTTTTGTTTTATCAAAGATACCGACTTATATGTACAGTATGTATATAATATAATATATATACCATATTCCTTTGATCATAGAATCTAATGAAAGAAATATCTTTGATTAACTTTAAACATTCAAAAATCTTTTTAATAAATTTTAATTGTGCTTACCTGTGACGTTATCATCGATTTTTCAAATTCAAAATTAAATACAAATCAATTCATAAATTTTTCTTTCATGTAAATAAATTTATATTTCTAAATTTTTATATAAAAAAATTCAGTGTGTGTATCATAATATGTTTGTCCACTAATAATTCCAAAACTACTGAACTGATTTTAATGAAATTTTGTTCATTTTGTGTGTATTTTTTCAACTTAAAATATAGGATAGTTTATACTGCAATTATTTTCATTTTTTATTCGCTAATTAGCGAATAAAAGGGTTTATTATTTTATTTTGTATTAAGGATTTATTATTTAGAGGTTGTCTAGGTCTTTAGGTACTGTAAATTTTCAATAGATGGCACTATATCTCACAATTCAATTATTAGATAACTTAACCTTACTTTTTATATTTTTTCATGTATTATTATGTTATATATTTCATTCTAATTGTGGTATTATTTTGTGTGTTGTTATAATTTCTAATATATGAATATAATAAATACGTATATGAAGTATTGAAATTGAAAAATATAAGAATAGATAATAAAATTATTATTAAATATTATAATTGGTGATTACCAATCAAACGATTAAATATAAGATAATTTCGTTTAAAGTGTTACAAAAAAAAATTCTTACATTTTACAAAGATTGAGAAGAAATCTTTATGATAGGGATATTATTTTTATTGACTTTAATAAATCCACTTAAACGAGATCATATCATTTTATTTTATTTCCAAATCTGTCCCTCGTGTGTCACTTTATTTCATTTCTTGCTTTCTCTCCTCTCTTCAACTATTCTTATATAATAATAATATCTAGGATGTGCATCTAGATTCTTTTATATTGGTCTCTTGAAAAGTTCAAAGAATGATACGTAATATCCAGTATATCAGTTTTTCCTCTTAACTTTTTTTTTTCTCGTGATCGATCAAACGACACGAAAATAATTTAATCGTTTCCTAATAAAATTCTCGAGAGATAGAAAACGAAAATTTTCAACGTTATTGTGTTTGACGAGTGTTCGTTATAAACGTCGAGCGAAGTTAACGGTCGAGTTAGTTGATTGACTGCGAGAAATATCGACAAAGAAAATAACTTTCACTCGGTCGAGATGATTTATTATCAAAAAAGCAAATCAATAAACTCTCTCTTTCTTTCTCTCTCTCTCTCTCTCTCTTTATTTCTTTCTTCTTCGAATGTTTTTTTTGGGGGGATCTAAGTAAAAAGAAAATAACTTTACGTAAATACACGTACCTGTGGACATTATAATTAACCCTTTTGTCATACAACAGGTTCCAGTTTTGTTTAAATTATAATTTGTTCAAAAAAAATAAGAGAGAAAGTTACTACCGTATCGTACAACGAGCTACACACGTTAACTTTAATCCCTTCGTTCATCCAAGTCATTTAGTTTTGACCGAGTATATTTGAAATCCCGTAATACATTTTACGATCACCAGAGTCTCCAGGATGTCTGCTTTGTTACTTTGACTCCTCCTGTTTTCTACTCTTCTCTTCTCTTCTCTTCTCTTTCACCACCACCATGCCACTTTTCTTCTTATATGTAGTATCCCATCGTAACGTTAATTACGTCTCGTTCGTTCGGTCACGAGAAAAGTATCCCTCCTTCATTTCCTCCCCAACTCTAACCACTATTCCCATGAACTCACACGAGTGACGACGAATAACGTCGTAAAGACGTGTGCTGCAGCAATTTCTTCGTCAAAGCGAATGAAAAAAAAAACCGGAAATCCCGAACGAATTTCAACAGGATATAACGTTTAGATGTGTGAGTTTATGTACGTACACGTTCAACGTGTTGTTCGTCCTATTAACTCTGATGACGTGTGATTTTCTTTTCTTTATTTTAAACCATTGACTGATCAGACTTATTTAGAACGTGTTGGTCCTGGGTGCCAAGGTTTTATTTTGATAGAATACGTGAAATTGAACAAAATACTAGGATGCTTCTAGTTTTAAAGAAATGCTTTTTTGGTTTTTATAAAACATTGATTTAATATCATTCGAAACTATTTAATGCAATCCTATTTAATTTATTGGAATTTAAATAAATTAAACATAAGATAAATAATAATACATTAAAAATATAAAAAGTTTGGTTAGTTTTGTCATATGTAAACCTGAAAAATGCGTGAAATAATTGAATTTTAATAATGCGCCATCTATTGAAATCTTACACTACCTAAAATCCTAAATAACCTAAAAATAATTCTTCAATTAGTAATGAAACCTTCAAATCCTTAGATTAGTAATAAAAATTTTAAAAATAATCGTGATAAAAGCTAAACTATATTCTAAGTTGCAACAAATTACAAAAAATAAACAAAATTTCATTAGGATTGCTTAAATATTTTCGGATTTTATCACAAACCAACAATGTTGCTCTGAACTTTTATATACAAAGAAGATTAATTAGTTACTGATATAAATAATATTATAATAGCATTTACAGTAATTAATAATTTATATATTTTTTTACATTACATAAATTTTTCATTCATCCCTTTTTTTAAATAATTCATAACTCAAACAATCATTTGTAATTAATCTAAAAATTGCAGCACACACATACACAACGAGATATCTCGTAGCTGGTGGTCAATGTGATTAAAACTAAAACTAATAGTAAAAAACAAAAATACAGTATTTTTTATATTTTTTTTTTTATTTCATTTTTTATTTTTGGGGGGTAAATCGTTTGAGACATGGAACGTGTGAACGAATTCTGATCGAATCCTAAATGAACGAATTTTCTGAAGTTCGAATTCTTTTTCAAACGTCAAAACGTCAGAAATAATCTGAAGGTTTTTGAACAAAAATAAGGCAGGAAGGAAGGAAGGAAGGAATGAAGGAATGAAGGAAGGAAGGAAAAGGGCTTTTTCTTACCGCGTTATGGCACGAAATGCGAAAACCAATGAACGAGGAGGATAACTGAGATAGCTACAGTTAGCTACTACCTTTCTCAATGCATGTAACCAAGTGTGGCTAACTCGTGGAGAATGGGTTGAACCTACTACTATCCTCTACTTCTATTTCTACTTTTTCTACTTTCGTTTTCCTATCCAAGAAAGAATGTGAAAAACGAACGAACGACCGGACGAATGGACGTTTGGACAAACGGAAAAATGGTGCTGGTCTCTAACCATAGGATAAAAACTTTTCTTATTCTTCTTCTTCTTCTTCATTCTTCATTCTTCTTCCTATTATTTTAACCTAACTTCTTTCCCTTTTTAGTTCGAAACCCATTTGTATCCAACCTTTCTGATATTTCTTATACATCAGGCTATTTTATCTTTGATTGATAATTCTTTGTCTTTTTTTTTTTTTTTTTTTAATTAAGGGAATGTATTTTTTGTGTGTGTTTTGCTTTAAATTGTTAATATTTGTCAAGTGTATTGAGAGGGGGGGTGGGGGTAGAATTATTTAAAAGAATCGACATTTCGTTATTAGATAGTTATTTGTTCGATATTATTTTTCAATCGATATATCAATCGAATCATTTGTAATAGATAGTTATCTAGATGATATTGTTTTTCTTTTTTGTTGCAATCCAATCTTCTAGTTTAATTAATTATTCTTATTATTATTTATTATTTTAACTACCATTCTCGTACTCGAACATACAAACACATTTGTGTAATCCACCACTTTTAATTTTTCTTATACACCGTTATTTATCTTTGATCAATTTTGTTTTTTCTTTTTCTTTCTTTCTTTTGAATTAACAGAATGTATTTTTTGTTTTTGTTTAAATTGTTGATATGTCTGTCGAGTGTCAGATGGAATATTACAAGAATTGATATTTCGTATTGATAGTTATTTGTTCGATATTATTTCAATCGGGTATATTAATCAAATTTGTAGATAGCTATAGGTATTTTTTTCTTCTTTTTTTTCTGTTTTGTTTTTTTTTGCAATCCAATCTCCTAGTTTTAATTAAATCCCCAAAATTGGAATTTTATAAAAAGAAATGCCGTTAGTACGTATAGTACATATATATATATATATATATATATATAGCTCTATAGAATTTGATTAACGCGAAATCGAATAATAAAAGAATGGTTTATACCACCAAATGAAAGTTCTTCATTCAAAAATTGCATATTTCTGTACAATACTACGTAATTTAATATATTTAAATGTAAAAACCAATCTTCCTGTTTACAAATATATGTGATACGAGTTTAGTATACGTTTGAGGTTAGGTTTAACCATAATTAGGTTTAAAAATAACAAACGAAAATAACAAAAATGTTGTCTGTGTTTTTGAATATCTATCTGTGTCAGGGTTACATCAGGGCTACATCAGGTTGCGTCTGGTTTTCATTAGGGTTTCGTCAGGGTTGGAGATTTTTTAACATAATACCCCACAGGTCGTACACCTACACCTACATGCTCAAACCAAAAAGGAATCAGGTTGACTACCATTCTGGGAAATTTACTTAGTATAAACTTAGTATAAAACTTTATCGGTGTAAAAATTGCATTTGGGTTTCGTCAGGGTTGCGTCAAGGTTTTAGTTTTTTAACATGAAACCCCACATTTCGTACAACTACATCTACATAGTCAAACAAAACTAAACCAAAAATTAATCAAGTCGATTACTATACTGGAAAAATTTTAACTTAGTATAAATCTTCATGTGTGTCAAGGTCTCGTTACGGTTTTTTCAGAGTTGGGGGTTTTTTTAACATAAAACTACACGTGTTCTACACATACACCTATATGATCAAACCAAAAAATAATCTAGTCGACTACCATACTAGGAAATTTTCAACTTAGTATAAAACTTCATCTTTTTTAGGGTTACATTTGTGTTGCATTAGGTTTCTTCAAAGTCTCTTCACGGTTTTGTCAGGGTTAGGCTTTTTTAACATGAAACCCTTCTCGTCCTAAACCTACACTTACATAATCAAAAACCAAAATTTAATTAGGTCGACTACCATACTGAAATATTTTCAACTTAGTATGATACTTCATCTTTATCAGGGTTACGTCTCTGTTACATTAGATTTCTTCAAAGTCTCGTCACGGTTTTGTCAGGATTGTGCTTTTTTACCATGAAACCCTTCTCGTCCTAAACCTACACTTACATAATCAAAAACCTAGATCTAATTAGATTGACTACCATACTGGGAAATTTTTAACCTAATATGAAACTGCATCTATGTCAAGGTTACGTCAGGGTTTCGTCAGGATTCTGACAGTATTGAGTGTTTTTTTTAACATAAAACTACTACTTCCTACACATACACCTACATGATGAAAAACCAAAAAGTAATCAGGTCGATTACCATACTGGGAAATTTTCAACTTAGTATGAAACTTCATCTGTGTCGTTAATTCCCACAGTTTCAACGATCCAGATGAAAATGACCAGTAGTTCTCTCTCTCTCTCTCTCTTTCTCTTTCACTTACTCTCTCCCTTTAATTCAGTTTATAACAGAGATTGAAATTATCGTTGAATTTATTTTTCTCTGACAAATTTTCCCTTTTCAAATTATCATCGAAAGAGAGAGAGACAGACAGATGGAACATATTCTCTCTCCCTCAGTTATGTAATTATTAGAATTATTATTATTATAAAATACTCTTGACAATCGTAAAAACCAATTGTTTTTTTTTTTTAATTTTATAACAGAAAAAAGAGAACAAAAAAATTGTTTTATTTTTTTTTTTCAATTAAAAATATTATAAAAAAAAATTACAACATCAAACAATATTTAAAAATCCATTTGGTGTTTGAGAAGAAAACCACGTTTGAAACTACGAATAAACCTCACACCGGACATTGCGGGGATACTCGTAAAACGGAATTTCCGCTAGGAAAAAGATTCTCCCACCTCTTTCCTCAATCCATCCATCCATCCATCCATCCATCCATCCCCCCATCCCCCTACCCCTCCTCTCCCTTTTTCGTCAAGATTCTTCTCAACCGGAAGTACGACGTGCTTGCTACGACGTGCTTCCTACGACTTTGCTAGATCTCCACAAACGTACCTTCCATTTCCTTTTCTTTTCAACATTTTCAACCCTTCTTTCTACCATCACACACCCTCTTCTACCCTTCCTCCCTTTACCACCTACCATCTATTACTCTCGATATCTTCTGGACACGAGAATGTTGAAGGATTTATCTTTCTGTGTCAACCATAAAATGAGACAAACACTTGACACACGAGATCAAAATTTGTACGAAAGAAAAATTCTTTTAACGACACTCCAACCCCCTTCTGAATAATTTTTTTGTTTATTTTTTTTTTTTTATTAAAAATATTTGTTAGCAATCTTTCTCTTTAAAAATAAGACAAATTGATTTTTAATTCGTACATGTGTTTGAACACTAATTTGAACACAAGCTGAGAACATTTATTTGCAAACGAATAAATTTTGTAATTTTTTGATTTAAATGATTTTCTTGATTTTATTTATGATTGAATAAAAAATAGTTCATACAATATTTATATGTATAATAGAACATGTGTGTGTGTGTGTGTGCAATTTACACACATAGCTCATGGTTTATTTTCAATGCATCAGAGATGTTAACTTTATATCGATCTATGGAAAAGTGTTACGAGAGCTAATATCGTTTACCTCGATATATAAACGTTTTCTATTATCGTCTGACATAATATACCATAACTTAGATAATCTTAAACACTATGGGGAAAAATATCAAACATATTATTATATATAGGAAACACATATATATAAATATATACTTAAACGTAATTGGTCTTTAACTATCAATTGTTCCTAATAACACCTAACTTTAATAATAATTTATTATACAGTAATATTTTTTTATTCAATAGTGATCTCATTTAATTCCATTACCACCCTGGTAGATGTTAATAGATAATTTGTATTATTTAAATAACATTTTTTTTTAATTTAAATTAACCCCTTTTTTGACTATGACAAACCTTAAGTCAAACTTACGTGTAATCATAGTGTGATTTCAGTAACAAATTTCAATGATGAGATGCATCAAATTGTTAATTATATAAATAATGACAATATTGAATATTAATATAAAGTTTTATTTGAATTCAAAGCGTCTATAAGCGTCCAGTGTAATCTCAATGATGTTTAATCAGACGATTTCATTTACGATTTAAGAATCCTATTTTAATGAAATTTCTATGAAATCATTTGTAAAAATGTACAAAAATTAACGTAATCTTCAATGAATTAAAAGAAAAAAATTAAAAAAAAAAAAAAAGGGGATTAAATAGAAAGTACTGCTACTACTACTACTAATACAACTACTACTCGATAAAGAAGTTCGACACGAACGCGCGAAACCTTTTTGAAATTATTATCGGCCAGTACCATTCCTTAATCACATAATTGGATTTCGAACTTTTATGCGAAGTAATTTAAAGTGGACCCCGTTCTTCTCTTCTCTTCTCTTCTCTTCTCTTCTCTTTTCTTTCTTTCTTTATTTCTTTCTTTCTTTCTTTCTTTCTCTTTTTATTTCTTTTCTATTCTCAATCGGATCGCGTAATTAACTTATCCGAACGGATTCCATAATTCTGCCACGTTCGTGGTAACTCTTTTTTTTACTGATGACGACTACAACTTCTTTTTTTTTTCTTCTTCTGTTTTTTCTTTTCTACTTGGAAACCACCTTTACATTTTTTCGGATTAGCCGAAAAAGAAAGATTGGTAATACTGCAGGAATTATACACCGTTATACGGTTCGATTAATTGGTGTTACCAACTTAACGAATTTACTTTCTACTATTGCGAGTAATTATTTCAAATAAAATAAAAAATTGCAATTTTTTTTTTAATCTTTGATAATAATATTGGAAATGTTGCAAAGATTTCAGCATTTAAATGCACCGATGCATATTTGCATATAATAATAATTAATATATTAACGTTATATTATTATTAAAATGATAATTAATACTTTTTTTAATTTAATTATATTATATATTAATATAATAATAATTTTCTATAATTAACAATTAATATATTATTATTGTATTATTATTAAATTAAACAAATATAATAAAAATACAGTGAACATAATTGAACGAATCATCTTTGACCAATTTACTATAATAATTTATTAGTTATCTATAATACTATTATAAGAAAAATCAATTTAGAAAGATTTATACCCCCACTCCTCATCCTTCAGATTTCTTCAGAAAACATAACTTTCCAATTCTATTACCACGTTGAGAAAGGTAAGCCACAAAAATATATCTATAAAGCAATTTGAAGTCAGCCCACGTTGTGGGGACCCTTCTTCCTTTTTACGACTCGAAACAAGCAAGCGAACGGTGTCCTCGACGTCCTTGATAAGTTGTCGTCGATGAACGTGTAAAAGGGAATGGGGGATGAACAATTCGTTCAATGTTGTGTTGGTCACGAGATTTAACTTTTGGTAGGAGAGAAAATATAGAAAGAGAAAGATGATTAAGGAAGAGAAGGATCAGAGGGAGAGAGAGAGAGAGAGGGGGGAAGAAAAGGAAAGTTTGAACTCTAAAACAACCACCACCACTACCATCACCACCCTCAAATCTCCCTTATATTCCCTTCGTTAGTCGACTTTCCCTTCACTGTTTCTACTTCACAATTAACACCGAGAGTTTCCCCAATTAGCTCGCGTCATTTCGTTTCACCGTTTAACATTTAAAATGTCCGACAATTTTTTAACTTTCCCTTATCTATAATAATGTCTTTTCAATATACATTATTACTAGGTTACTAATAAACAGATAAAATATAAAAAGTAAGGTTATGTTAAATGTAATTTGAAATAATTGAATTGTAATACAGCACCATTCTATTGAAAACTTACACTACTTAGAGACCTACATAATCTTCAAATAAAAAGCTAGGTTAGTTTTGTCATATTTAAATCTAAAAATAATGTGAAATAATTGAATTATAATACAGTGTCATCTATTGAAATCTTTCAGAACTTAAAGACTTCGATAACCTATAAATAATTCTTAAATTAGCAATAAAACCTTAATTAGCAAATAAAAAATAAAAATAATTACTGTATAAACTACCCTATATTCTAAGTTAAACAAAATACACGCAAAATAAACAAAATTTCATTAAATTTGGTTCAGTAGTTTTGGAATTATTAGTGGACAAACATATTGTTACACTGAATTTTTCTATTAACACTTGGAGAGCCACGTCAGCCATCGGTAACTGACACTAAACTTTACATTTAGGCCGTGTCAGTCACAAGTGACTGACAGGTTCAACTATATTTTTTTCAATACAAAGTAGCCTGTGGCCTGACAGGAATTTCTCTAAAAATTCGCATGGCGCTCAACGTGCTAAAGATAAAAATAATTGAATTTTAATAATTAACAATTAAATTTAATACAATTATTTTTTTTTTTTAAATAGAACAATTATTACGTCTCGTTCAATCGTTAAATATTTTATTTTTGTTTTTTTTTTACCTTTTTACCTCCCACCCCATGCCCCATTCCCTGTTCTTCATCTAGTCGCGAGGAATAATGTTTTTTTTATTTTCAGTATTTTTTTCTTTTTTATTATTATCTTTCGAGGAGGAACCGTAAAGAGTTGAATTTTTAAGTGCGATGTCATCTTTTAACGCGCGAGACACGGTTTTATGAAATGTCAGCATAAAAAAAGAAAGTATACGAGACAGGAGAGAAAGAATATATAAGTCCGTGTTAGAGCCCTTTTAATGCTAAAACGGTCAATCTCGTGCTTCCCTTTATTTTCTTTATTTTATTTCTCTCTCTCTCTCTCTCTCTCTCTCTCTCTCTCTCTGTCTCTCTGTCTCTCTGTCTCTGTCTCTCTTTTACTCTCTGTTTCTTTCTTTTTCTGTCTCCGTCTTTCCCCCTCTCCTTTTTTTATTTCTTTCCACGGTTTACCGCGTATTTACGCGAGCTTACGTAAAAAGAACCTATTTCTTTTCTCTATCCCTTTTCCACCCTTCTCCACTCTTTTCAACCTCCCTATTTCTTTCTCTTTCTCTCTTTTTATTTTAACTCTTTAAAATCTTCTACCCTTTTTTGTTTTTTATTTTTTATTTGAATACGATGAAACTAATGTAATGTTTTTTTTTTCTTCATGAGATCTTAAAATCATTAAATTGCAATATCACAAAATTTATTTTACTTCGATAGTCCTATTTTTGAAGTTTTACAAGAATTTAAGAGTAAGGGTTAATTTTTCAAAAATACGGAAAATTTACATGTCACGTGACTTGTACATTTGGTACAATTTTTGATATAATAATTTTATATTTTGTGATTTAGTCAAAATTTCTATGACAACTAGAAATGAAATTTTTCGGAAATTCAATTGCAGCTACATTAGAGTAAAACTATTTTTTTGACAGTTAATCAAAAGATAAAAGATTATTCTCAGTATTTTGTTTTTTTTATTAACAAATTACTATTAGTCAGAATAAATTATAAATAAATTATTGATCTTGAATTGAATTAATCTGATTCTCAATTAAAGAAATTGCAGATCTCAAATGAATTAATTGCATGGTTGAGGTTACCGACTTGTAAAACATGCATCGTTTTTTAATCTAACAAAAAATACATTCTATTTTTTAAATAAAATGTAATTTAGTCAAAATTTCTATGACAACACGAAGTACAAATTTTAGAACATTTGATACTATCAAATAATTTTCCTGAAAGTTGACCAAAAGATAAAAGATTATTCTTTCTATTTGTTTTTAACTAAAAGATTATTATTAATCAAAAAGTAATTGATTTACAATAATTTCTTTCGATCATTGCAACAATTTCGATCATTGTTCGATAAATAAATTATTCATCATTGCAATTGAATTGGATGCACTTGTTTAAACTCATCTACTTTTTTATCTAACTAAGAAAATATTCCATTTCTAAATAAAATAGATGAATTAATTCTAACAAAATAATTCAACAACAACATTAATTGTTTCTTCTAATCGAATATGCGTATCGATCATTCTTAAACGTAAATTATTTCAAGTAGATAACTCTCAGGGGTGGATAGATGGGGGTGAGGGTGAGGGTGAGGGGAGGGGGGTTGTATAGATTTTAAATGAATTTTAAATGATATTACGTAAAAAAGGTTATTAAATCAATCGGTACTCAATGCATTTCATGTTTTATCGTTGAAATTAAAAAAAAATGAAAAGAAGTAGAAAAAGTAAAGGATAAGTAGAATACGCGTACATATATTTAAGTGAAATTATTCGTAAGAGGTAAAGAGTGAGAATAAGAGAGATAGATATAGAGAGATAGAGGAGGTAACTCTTGTGAAAATGCATATCCATCCCTTATTTTACTTCCCATTGCTTAATGGAGTTCGTAAAAACGTCGTTATTATGCAGGACATACCGTCGCATAAAATTTGTCTTGGCTTTTCTCATACCCCTCTCTCTCTCTCTCTCTACACACACGTATACACATACACATATACACATATCCACGTATTTACTTACTTACGTCTACCAATCTTCCTAAGTTTTTATTTCTCTCTCGTAGCTTTAATTAAACTTACACGAGACTTAAAAAAAAGAAAAAAAATATTCAAAAAGAAAAAAAAACCCCCCATAAAGATTTCAAAAGTAAAAATCATTTTACACATTGGTCTATGATGAAGTCAACCCCTATGCTACTTTTAAGTAAACTAAGATTCTATTTGTTTGTAAAAAAAAAAAAATAGTATGTTTCTATACACTTAGGGGTAGGGGGGTTAAGGTTTTTTTGTATCGAACGTTCAAATCGATAAATGCGCGAGTATAAAATGGCGCAATACTACTACGTGTCGTTGAACGATAACGTATCGTTGATTTGTGACGATAAATAAACCCTGATTTCATCGAAATACATAATTTATTTTCCCCTTTTCGATGTTTACCTATTTTCTCTCTCTCTCTCTCTTTCTCTTTTTCTCTCTTTTTCCTTCACTTCATTTTTGCGTTCAATTCCTCTACCATACGTTCTCGACATTTAACGAATATCGATCGTTTAATAATGGAAAATACGAAAAGTAGTTTAATTACGATACTACCCGTGCGGTACGGGGAGCTTGATGTGAGGGGGGTTGGTGGTTGAAGGTTTGAAAAGGACGAAAGGGAGCAGAGGGATGATCGTTCGATGGAAAATTCCGTTCATTATTTTCGTGCTTGAAAGTATTTCCAAAACTGGGGTAAAAGGTACCCCACCACCATCGTTCGGAATTATTCACATATTAACAAATGTTAATGCAATTAAATATAGGATTCGTTAATGAGAAATATTTTCAATGATTTTATCAATTAATATCATTGTTTATTTAATATTATGAAAAAGTAGTATTTTAAATGGCTAGTGAAATTTTTTGGAATATTTTTAGTAAACAAATACCAAAGGAATTAATTAAACATATTTTATGTATATATATATATATATATATATATATGTATATATATATATATATATGTATACATTTGATAATTCTATTAAAACCCAATATGTATTATATTTAAAAAAAATTCAAATAAAAAAATAATAAAAATTAATACAAAATAAACTAACCATTAATTTAAAAACATGTGTGCAGATCACACGTGTTAGAAGTGAAATCATCAAAAAACTAAGTTTCGAGAGAATGAGACGAATACCAAATATCTGGTGTAGGATAATTGTATTCTCTTCTTATTTAGTATCGCGGCCGTTTCATCGCCCCCCACCGCTCTGTTACATAGCCGCCTACCGCTCCGTTACATAGCCGCCTACCGCTCCGTTACATNGTTACATAGCCGCCTACCGCTCCGTTACATAGCCGCCTACCGCTCCGTTACATTTTTTTCAAATCACACCCATTCTAAAGAAGTTTTCACTTAAATAATATATAAAATAATATATGAAATAAAGTTAATTTTAATAATAATTATTTGACATATTCTACCAAACACATGTTATATACAGTAATAAAATCCTAAATTAATCCTAATTAACTCGTTCAAACGATTTAACTTTAATCAAAATCCACTTTACATACACATATATACCTACATATATACACAAAATATATTTAATTAATTATTACAAATTTTGTCAATCACAAACATAAAATTCTGACGTTTCAATTACACAAATATCAAATATAAAAAAAGAAACGAACAATAAAAAATATAAAATAGAAAGCAACGTATGTTCGAATTGATTGAACAAGGGATCCAAAAGAAAAAGAAGGAAAGAAAAAAAAAAGTTATCACTTGAAAAAAAAAAGAAAAAGGAAGGAATTGTAAAGCCAATAGAGAATGATATTATATTTTTCAATATATGACTCGAACTCGGAAGCAGTGAATCGTGGGTATTGATTTAGGACACTTTGTATACTTGAAAATGATCGGTGAGGGGTAGAAAGGGAGGGGGATGGTATAGAGGAGTAACATCTAGATCCCATCCATCAAGTGATGCACATGTTGTCTCTCGAGCTGCCAACGTTTGACGATACTTCGGCTGCGATTCGATATGCAAACCTGCAATAACTTGTGTCTATATGTATACCTCTCTTGTAATAGCCAACAACGTAAGCGTTTGACGGGTTCTTGACACGGATTAATTCGACTAGCCGTGAAACATCGATAGGTCGATACGATACGATACGATACTATACTATACACTAGAACGATACTCTATATGGGAAGTTTGATTCTTCTATCTTGTCACATTTCCATACATGTGTATATCTATATAACAAAATAAATAAAGAAAAATAGATAAAAAATAGTTATGGAAATTTGTCTCTCAAATAAATTGATAAAAAATTGATTATTTTAATTTCATTATTTATATATTTAATATTTCGGATAAACACTAAACGAACGTGCTAATTATTAATATTATTTAATTTCAATCTTTTATGGTAACATTTAAATTTCATAAGATTCTATTAAAACATAGTATATATTTAAAAAATAAAAATTATAACAACACAAATTAATACGACAATTGCAAAATAATATACGAAAAAATATAAAAAGTGAGGTTATGTCCTATATAAATGGGATTGTAATACAGCACCATCTATTGAAAATTTACAATACCTAAAGATCTACACATAGCCTTTAAATAATAAATCTTGTATTATTATTAATTGGCATTAGGAACTAACTAATGAACAAAACTACGAACTAATGAACGAAAGTTCATTGCTGCAAATATCAAATCTCACTAGTGTTACCATCCCAAAATAAATCTTTAAATTAGCAAATAAATAAAAACAATCCTATATTTTAAGTTAAACAATATCACACAAAATAAACAAAATTTCATTAAAATCGGTTCAGTAGTTTCAAAATTACACGTGAACAAACATTTTGTCAATCTGAATTTTTATATTAAGATGTATTTTATATTTCTTATAAAATATCTTTAAAAATTTATTACATTCTTAAAATTATTTTATATTCTTCTAAATATATATATATATAGCAATAAAATCTTAAATTAATTATAATTAACTCGTTCAGACGATTTAACTTTAACCGAGACCCACGTTCGTTAGAGAGAATGAAAGAGAACCAACAAAAAAAAAATGAAGAAAAAAAGCAGAGTAAGATAAAAAGAGGGTCGAATTTTTTCATGAATTCTTTTCTTTTTTTTTTTTTTTTTTAATTTTATATTCGGTACATTAATACACACACACATATATATATATATATATATATATATATATATATATATATCGATCGAAATAAAATAATAATACCTTTTTAAACGAGAAGCACGAAACAATTAAGTTCATTTCAGCTTTATAGCGTACGACTTTTTTATCATCACGTTTTTCACAAGCAAACCCAGTCAAATTAATAATAAACGAAGAAGACAGACAAATTTATTCGATTTCTCTTTCTCACACGTACACACACATACACACATATACATACCAAATCAGTTCTTTTTTGGTTATCACTTTTACTTTCATTATATTTAATAATCGATTTTAATTAAGTGCAATGATATCCAATTGTTTCTTCTTTCTGAATAATTTTGACCAATGTATCGATCGTTCTATCAATCGATCTTATAATCGAGTTGTCTCTTTCTCACACACTTTTATCTATTACATCTTTATCTTTCTTTCTTGTTCGCTGACATCAATGAATTTTCCATAGCCATTTCAACGAATTAACCATGCGACACGTTCGTTAATTAATAAACCGTGTAACGAGCTACGTCTCGTNCCAATTGTTTCTTCTTTCTGAATAATTTTGACCAATGTATCGATCGTTCTATCAATCGATCTTATAATCGAGTTGTCTCTTTCTCACACACTTTTTTTTTTTTTTTTTATTTCTTTGTCGCTGACATCAATGAATTTTCCATAGCCATTTCAACGAATTAACCATGCGACACGTTCGTTAATTAATAAACCGTGTAACGAGCTACGTCTCGTGGTCGACGAATGAGAGAAAAGAAGTGAGAAAGAAATGAAAAAAAAAAAAAAAAGAAATGAGACGAAGAGTGAGAGAAAATGTTTCCTATCTTTTTTTCCTATTTTCTTTTTTCCTTTTTTTGCAATTTACTGTACAGTGAGACTACAGTCTGTAGAAAAGAAAGAAAAAGAAGGGGGTTTTATACAATTTAAAAATAAATTGTATAAAATCAAGAGTACAGAATCTCTAACGAACACATTTTAATCTTTTTTAATCAATTATTATATTCTCTACTTTATAAAAAAAAAAAAAGGAGATGAATTAAACGTAAAATATTATTTGATCAGCCCTTCCCCCACCCTTATCCACCTTTTCACAGATCATCGAATGAAAAAAAATGGAAACGGTTTGAGCAACTCGTTGAACGAATCAAAGTATCACCTGAAGTAAGCAAAAGTATTAATCAAAAAAAAAAATGGAGACGGTTTGAGCAACTCG
>NW_015148992.1:340160-361743 GCF_001465965.1 Polistes dominula | reverse complement strand
CTGAAGTAAGCAAAATTGTTAATCAAAAAAAAAAAATAACTAATTGTCTCGTTAAAATAAATAAAAAATAATTTATAAATCTAAAAAAAAAAAAAAAAGAAAAAAGAAAGAAAAAATTGGGACAAATAAAATGAGATCAAAAAATGAGATCAAAAAATGAGATCAAAAAATGAGATGTTATATCTAGAAAAGAGTAAGAAAAAGAGAAAAATAAAGAGAGAGAGAGAGAGAGAGAGTGAGAGAGAGAGAAAGGAAGAAAGATAATACAACAAGTTGCCATTATTATCAACATTAGCCGGCACGATTTCGAGCTATAAACGGAAGTTGGGCCATTATGGTGCCACTACGTTTCGCAAACTCCGTGAACGTTAACGTTCTAGCAAAAAGTCTTCGTAAAGAGAGATAAAAAGCAACAGCAAAAGTAAGAGAAACAGATAGAGAGAGAGAGAGGGAGAGAAAAAGATAGAAATGGAAGAAAAAGATGGGGTGAGTGGGGTGAGAACGTCAAAGGATATTGGCCTCCACTTCTCTGTAACCAACCCCCTCATGGGTAGGTTGGGTGGTTTTCTCGATGCACACGCAGCTTGCAAAACGAATCGCAAGGCCATTTCAAGAAAATGCGAGGAGCCGCCTCATTGGCGACTTTCTGCAACCCTGGAATACGCAAATCCTGCCCCCTACCAAGTTCCATTTGCTACTAACGCCTATCTGCTTTCTGCAACTTTTATTCCTTCATTTTTATCACTTTTTTTTAAATCTTCTTTTTTATTTCTTATTTTTTAGTGACGCAAACCTATATCGTGATATCTTGAAAACAATTTATTTTAATATTTATTTTTTATCTTATCAACTTTGTTCTTCTACTTTTTTTTCTTTCTATTTATTTCTTAATCGGATTAGATATATACATTTTTTTAATGTAATAAATAATAAGAGTGTTATGGTATTTTGTAGATAAAAGTATACTAAAAATAATTTATAATTTTAATTCATATATTTTATTATTTATTTTTGTATGTAATAAACAACAAACGTGTTATGCTATTTCGTAGATAAAAGTATACTAAAAATTATTCATAATTTTAATTAATATTTTAATTTATTATTTATTATTTTATTATATATTTATAACAATGTACATTATTATATTACATATTTTCATTTATATTTATATTTTATATTTGTTATTTATAATTTATTTTTTAATGTAATAAACAACAAACGTGTTATGATATTTCGTAGATAAAAGTAAACCAAAAATTATTTATAATAATTTAAATTTATATTTTACTATTTAATATTTTATTATATATTTATATAAATATATATTATTTTATTATGTATTTATTATTAATTTTTATTATATATTTTTATTTATATTTTATAATTTAATTATTAAAAATATTTCTTTTTAGTACGAGATAAACTATTGTGTTGACAACTTAATAATTGCAAATTTCACGAAACATTATCTTTGAAAAACCTGCAAGTACTTAGTTATTATACCCCTATTATTTTTACAAGTGTATTCACTTCGTTTGCATTTCATTTTGATAAACATAATAATTATAAATTCTCATTAAAACTACATATTAATTTTTTTTTTTTTATAAAAAGAAATATTTTTGACTTATTTTTTTTCTATCTTTCTTTTTTCTTCATCACAATATCCTTGTTCTATCTTTCCATCTTTATTCAACTTATTCGTTAGTCGCGCTCGAGTTCCATTTAACGAATTTCTATCCCAGCAAAGATAATATAAGCCTTCAAAAAATGAAAGTAGGAAAAAAGAAAAGTTGAAAAGCTCAGATCGTGGGATCCCCAAGTAGCCGGCAGTTGGTAAAAGCTAATTCTTTGTTAATCCCACATGCCCCACTAAAATCCAGACGTCAAATTTTAAAACGAGGCAATAGTCGAAACTTCGAAATGAGAGTAAAAAAAGATAGAAAAGGAAGTAAAAATGAGAGATTAAAAAATGTCAAAAGTACGACGAAAAATCTAACAATTTTTTCCTTCTTTTACCCTCACCCTTTTTTCTTTCGAATTATCGACCCCTTTAAAATTTTTCAAAATGTTCACTGAGAATTAAATCTCATAACCAATGTCAACAACAATTTTTCTTGTAAGTACTTGTAACATAATTCAAATAAAAAAAAAAAATAAATATATCAAATGACTGAAATACCTAAAATTATAAAAAAAATTATAAAATTATTAAAAAAAAAGTTAAATTAAAATAAAATTATAATTAAATTAAATAAAATAAAATTCCAAACAAATTTTCTTGTAATTACGTGTAACATAATTAAAAAAAAAAATAAAATAAATAAATATAGCAAATGACTTACATGTAAATACTTAAAATTATAAAAAAAATTATTTAAAAAATTAAATTAAAATAAAAATATAATAAAAATTAAAAAAAAAAAAAAGAAAGACCACGCGAGAACATAATTGCCAATCTAATAACTCGAACTATCCAAGTGAACTTCATATTATTGAATAAAATCGATTCCAATAAGAAAAAGAAAAAAAAAGAACCAAATTGACGTTTGAACAGAAGATTTCTTCTTATTATCAACATTGTGGTGGTTCACCATTTATACTAGTACGATCCTTTTTAAAAAAAATTCTTTTCTCTACTGATGCGACTTACACCATTCTATAGTAAAACTTTCTACGTTCCTTTCTCATTACATTCCAAATTCTCGAATGAAATGGTACAAGCACGTTTCCTTCTTTTCGCAAAAATTCGACAAAAACATTCGAAGTCCGATGCTACACTCGCCTGTGTACAAACACAAACATACATACACACACACACACACATACATACAAACACCGTTCGAAATTCAATTCGATATATTCCAATTATCTTGACTTGGCGCGTTCCCCTTATCCACCCACACCCATTCTTCCTTTCCCCCACTCTCGTTTCATCTCATGCATTCTACGCTCGCGTTTGTAACGTGTTCCACGTGAAAGGGGTTGAGGGTGAGGGAAATAAGGGGGGCTTTAGAGAATCGATACGGTGTCTGCGCGTTACTGGAGGATTATCGCGCTATCCGGAATTTCATTTCGGTTTAATTGAACGCCAGCCACCCGCCGACAACCTTCCGGGACTCTTGGAATATGTCAACGTTTGTTCTATCATATATAAGATGAAGGAAGGATAGTGATAAAGAAAAGAGACACCCCTTATATATATAGATGGTAGAACAATTTCTTAGAACGGTTAACCTGGAAACTTCGCATACGGTTAAACCACGTTCGCAAAAGGGATGATTTTCTTGATCCCTTACTTGAAACTAATCGTTGAATATAAAGGAAGGAAGGAAGGAAGGAAGGAAGGTCACGTTCCAGTCTTTAGAAATAATTTCAACTATAGTTAAATTAATTTCATATCTTTTAAGAATGTGTTAAAGACAAAAAATACATTATTATTATTATTATTATTATCATTACGAAAGTTTCTCCACTTCTGCTAATATTTGCCAAGAAACTTCATTCCAAGATTGTTTCCTTTCTATTTAGGATTAGATATATCAAATGAAAATTTATCTATGAATGAATGAATTAATAAATTTTTTAACAAAAAATATTACAGACATTTTTTATTGCACTGTGTATAGTCAATCAAAAAAAAAAGAACAACTTTCGTTTAAAGTATTTTTATATATATTTTTTTTAGGTTATCCCAAGTATTGGAAAAATCGTGTAAAGATTTATATAAGACACACCCTGTATAAATATACAAATATATATATATGGAAGAAAAAACTTTTTGAAATGATTTGAATTGACTCAGTTCTTTTTTTTATTACAATATGTATAAACATAGTCAATCAAACAACTATCATTTAAAGTACTTTTGTTTTGTTTTTTAGGTTATCTCAAGTATTTGAAAAATCGTGTCTTTTAGATATGAGACACCCTGTATAAATATACATATATATGCAAGGAAAAAGTTTTTGAAATGATTTAAAGTGACTAAGTTCGTAAATCTAGTGTTAAGGTTAAAAATATATGTCGTTGGACTGGTTTCTTTGACTTGTGACCGAAGTACGAGTGTTTGACTTGAAGTAAGTAGAACGTGAATACCGTAATAAACGTGACCCTCCTCCCCCATCCTCCTCCTCCTCCTCGTCTTCACGCCATCTTAAACTCCCCTGTTCTCTTCCTTTACCTTCTCTTCTTGGTTTGTGCCTCTCGAAACAACAAAGTTAATGCCTTAAGCGCGTAGGTAGGTAAGCTCTCTTGTCGTCATCCTCGTCCTCGTCCTTGTCCTCATCCTCATCCTCGTCTTCGTCTTCGTCCGCATGGTAAATTTAAACCCCAACCTCCTACCAATCTCTTCAACCTTGTTGTTAGCCTCCCTTCATCCCCACTCCCATAGTAACATCACTTCGAAAGCAAGGACGGTGTGTACTGCCTGCTATCTTATCTAAGAACCCTTTACCTAATAAATTCGTGGACTAATTTGTTAACTAGAAAACAAAAGTGCCTCCGGTTATTATTCCTGTTAATCTTTGTCGTTCTATACACATTTGTCTTTTGGTTGAGGAAAACCCTTTTTTTGTTTTTACTGCGGAACAATTTAATAAAACTTTTGAATGTTTTGGTTAGGTCTGTTTAAGGCCGTTTGATTTCTATCACGGTTTGTCAAAATTTTCTCTTTGTTTTTTTTTAATATATATATTATATTATTTATAAATAAACTAGGTTGTTTTAGACACATGTTGTAGTGGTTTTATTATATTAAAAAATGTTGATTTAATTTAATATTGAATTATTTAAATTCAGTGAAATTAATGTTCACTAATAATTTCGATTAATTGAAATTAGGTTTTTGATTAATTGGAATTGAAACCTTCTTTATGGTCACTAAGAAAGTCAACTGAGTTGATAATTGTAGCATGTGTGGTATTTTATTTTGATATTAGTTACAAAAAAATTACAATAAACTTAAAAACGAGTTAACTTACTTTCCTAGTAAATTATAAAGACATACCAAATAGTACCACAATTGAAATACACGAAAAAATAGAAAAAGTAAGGTTATGTCGTATATAAACCTAAAAAAATCGTGTCACGTGAATAAATTGAAATAATTGCATTGTAATACAACGCCAACTATCGAATACATACAGAACCTGAAAACCAAGATAACCTCTAAACACTAAATCCTTAAATAGCACTAAAAAATAAAATAAAAACTTAATAAAAACTGTCCTAAATCCTAAATTGAACAAAACTACACTAAATAAAAAACAAATTTCATTATCATCACTGTATAAAATATTAATAATGCAAGATTGTGAAAAAAGCAAACGTGCATGCTACAAAAAAAAAATTCCATATTTCTAATAAATTTGAAATTAAACATTTCCAAGATACTTTTCTTATTATTTATTATGATTAATAAAAAAAAGTAAAAGATTATAATCATTATATTATTAATCTATAATATTATCAAGGACATATTAAGTAGCAGTGACGTTGTAGTAGAAGTAGGTTCTTATGTATTAACGTTTGTGTTCGAAACACGAGTTCTCCGAGTGATTTCCAATAATCCACGTCGGTAAGGATAACCAACCCATTGGGTGATCGATAACCATAGAGAACACGCACTATGTATACTTCCTCCTCGGCTTGTCCACTCAATCCTTGCGATTATATCTCTGCGCTTCGCGGTTGCATTACGATCTTCTGAATACCCTTATCATTGTTATCTCGAGTATATTTTGGATAGAAACACATTCAAAGCCACGAAGAATGCTTCTATTGTATCTATGAATAATCCTTGAATATTCATGATAATAATAATAATAATAATAATAATAATAATAATTAAACTTATGTAAGCATTTACAAGAACTAAAATTACTTTCTTATCGAATTGTTCTAAACGATACAAGAAACTAATCATATTTTTTTTTTTTATTATTATTAAAAGTTTCATTATTATTATAAATATATGAGATAGTTAAATTAACGTTTTAATTGATTATTTAATATTTTTGAAATTATTTAAATATTATAAATTATTATTAAATTATATAAGCAATGAACTTTCAAGTTCCTAATACCAATTTTAATAATAATAATAAATTATATAAATAAATCGATCAGATTATTAAAAAAAAGAACAAAGTTAATTAAATTAAATTAATAATATAAATTATCTTTTTATTATTTTATTATTACTTTTTCAAATTATTTTATTATTAATTAATTGATTTAACTTTGTTTTTTTTTTTTTTTTTTACTAATCAGACAGGTTTATTTGATTTGTTGTTTTTTGTATCACCCTATATATAAACTTCGAACCATTTTAAATTTCTCTTTTCGAATAGAAACGAGCATCGTCGTCGTCGTAGTCGTTGAAACGCGTTCGACCGTTTCTTAAACCTTCCGAACTATCCCAAGTGCAGCAGAATAATTTGAATTTCCCGCCGGAGGGTTATAAGGGTTCGCCTTAGTGGGTTATTCTCAAGAGATAGGTGGTACCTGTACTTTGAATATAGATGCTTCCAACTCGACAACTCTTTCATCCATTTCTTTTTTTCTTATTTCGTTCTCTCATCCTCTTTCAACATTTTAAAGCATCGATCCACTTTTGCAATGAATTTCTGAAACGAATTTTGCGAAACGAATAATTAGTTTAATGAAGAACGCAAAGTTAATTATCGTTCGAATGAAGTACTCCTTTTGAAAAAAAAAAATAAATAAAAAAAATAAAAAAAAAAACCCTCTTTTCAGTGGTATAAAGTAAAAAATGATCAGAACACGAGTTTTAAATGTTTCCAATATTGTCACAAAATAATAAACTATTCATTTAATATTATAAAATAATTATTTTCAAATATTCTCATTTTATCTAAAAATAATTTCTTACGAACAATTCCTTCCTACAAGTGAAATAAATTTGTAATTTTTTGTAAAGTAATAATATTTGTCGAATAAAATATATATATAAATAAATTCGAGACGTGAATATATTGAAATAATTGAATTGTAATACAGTGCCATCTATTCAAAGAACCTTACAGAACTTAGTTATACTCTAAATAAAAATCTTTAAATTAGTAATAAAAAAAAAAAATTTGTGCTATATACTAAGTTGGAAAAAATCACGTGAAGTAAAATAAATTTCATTAAAATAAGTTGAGTAATTTCAGAATTATTAGTGGACAAACATATTGTGTGACACTGAATTTTTATATACAGAATTGTATTAATTAATTAATTATTTTTGTTTCATCGGTTTCACGGTTTCTTCCGTTTCACAATTTTCAAATCAGCCTGATTCTAAAGAAATTTTCACTTGAAAAATAAAATTTGAAATACATGTGAGGTGGGAAAGAGGAAAACGTATAAACAACGTTCCAATCCGATTGAACTGATACTACTACAAACTCCTATTATAATAAATAATTCGAGTATCAATTTACTGATTCACTGAAACTAACCTAAAGAAATCAATTTATAGTATGTTACATCGTAACGTGTAAACATAGTTTCTATTCGAACTGAAACTATACTAAAACTCTAATTTAATGATCCATAAATGTATCAAATTTACCGATTCTCACGTATCTCTCTGTTGAAACCACCAATTCATTTGTTATTAGAATTAATTGTATCGGACTGAATTTAACCCTTACAGTGCTATTAACGCATATATGCGTTTGATAAAAATTATCAAAGTGGTATATCAACACATACACGTATTTTTTCATATTAATATAAAATAATTTAATGTTTATATTAATTAATTAAATTATATTCAGAAAGAAAAACTTGCTTGTGCGATAATTTCCGAATGGCACCAACGTGGAACCACCAGCACTTACCCAAAAGTTTTCGCATGGCACCAATGTGGTGCCACCGGAAGTCATAGTGTTAAAAACGAACTTACACAAAATATTTTTCTTCTTTTTTTTGTGTGTGTCAAAAAATACATAAAACACAACTATTAATTATAATATTATAATCTTATTAAAATAAGATTATAAATCATAAATAAATAAATCATAATATAAATAAGAAAGTAATAAAGAAAATATGGGTTTTATAAAAAAAAAAAAAAAAAAACTGTAAAGAATACCATTAAATAAAAAGAAAAAAAAAGAAAGAAAGATAAGACACGCTTTTATCAAATTACACGATGAGAAACGACGAACGGATAAAGGAAAGAAAAATACAAAAATAAAATGCAATCTCTCGATGAGATCTGTCCAATGCGAATAAAAAAATAACGAGTAAACCAAAAGCAAACAAATCAAAAGAAAAAGAAATAGAAAGAAAAAAAGAAAAGAACGAGAAAATAAAGAAAGGGATTTATAATTAAAGTACTCTCGTGCTTGATCATTTATAGTCGTTGGTAGTAATGGCATTGCATTTCTATTATAAAGAAAAAAAACAAGAAAGAAAAAGAAACAAATTAAACCAAACAACAACAACAACAACAAAATTGAAAAAAGAATAGTATTCGATTTTCATCATTTTTCTTTTTTACTTTTTTTTTTTTCATAACGAAACTAGAAGTTTACATATATATCTGTAACTTGGTATAGTCCCTTAAAACAAGGGTATATAATCGGTTGGTGCACTCGTATGGAACTTTTCGTTTAATAAATTCCACCCTCTCTCCCTCTCTCTCTCTCTCTCTCTCTCTCTCTCTCTCTCTCTCTCTTTCTCATACCAATATTCATCGTAGGAGAAGAGCAAGAGCAAGGAGACGAGACGTGCTATTAAACTCACAGTGTCCGAAATCCTCGTTTGTGAAATCCAATGGGCCCTCTGAATACGAGTGGGCCCACGGGAAATCTTCCATCGTCTCGATGGCTGAATCCATCCTGAACCCCTCAAGCATGTCTCTTTCTCTCTCTCACTCACTACATCGTTCTATTTCTGATCTGTATACGTATGTATGTATGTATATATGTGTATATGCGTTCGTTCACATAAGCGAGTTAGCCTAGGTAACTCCAGCTAGCTAGCTAGCTAGGTAGCTAGGTAGATAGGTAGCTAGGTAGATAACTGGCGAGTATGTCAAGATAACAAGGCCGAGAGGAGTGGAGATTGCTTCATTAGCAGAAACGCCTAATTGTACCGTCTGTTTGCCCTTATGCTTATCAAAGAGAAAACGTTTGCTCAAAGGGTGGGAATAATTCGTTGGTTATACAGTAGTAAAAGCCTTTCATTGATCAGACTAAGGAACACGTATAGTAGTATGTATATGTGTTTCTACCATCACCGATGTGCTACTTTTTTTTTTTTTTTTTTTTTTTATTAGTTGCACTGTTAATTATATGAATTTAAACTATGAGACGAAAATAAAAAACCTATCCTGAACTAATAATAAAACATACAATACAATATACAATTTTCATGAGTAACTTCGGTACTTGCGTATTAACGCCATCGCAGCAAAAATTCCGCTAATGCGCCAATGAAGAGCAATCTTGTTGTTTTTGCACACAGTAACCGTCAGGGTTGCGTCAGGGTTTCGTCAGGGTTGTGTCATTTTAAATAATGTTTTTTATTCTATGATTTGTTGCAACAATTTAAGGTGTTGATTGGCGCATTAGCGGAATTTTGCTGCGGTGACGTTAATACGTAAGTACCGTAACTCCTATAAAGTAATTACTCATGTGCTCGCCAATAATTTGTTTTCTTATTCTCTTTCTCACTCCTTCTCACTCACTCTCACTCTTTCTGTAATATTTCTATCTCCCCGTTATTAGTGATGATATAAAAATATCAGTTAAGATAATTAACAGGACTTTCTGATTATCCTCTCATCATCGTTCGGAAGAAATATCCTGTTAGCCTATCACCATCCTTCGATACAAGCGATTAATCAAGGCTTTCCTCTCTCAAACCACCAGCAACGCTATTGGTAATTGCTTATGCTGCGACGGTCATTGTTCGTTGAGCAACGAGGCTGCTTGCTGCTGCTGCTGCTGCTGCTGCTGCTGCTGCTGCTGCTGCTGCTGCTGCATCGGCTGTCAGTAAATGTAGACTAGCAGTATTATATACAACAGAATGAAAGAGAAAGAGAGAGAGAGAGAGGGATAAATAGATAGAGGGAAAATTTGAAAGATCATCACAATGATGACAAACATAAAGCTAGATACGAGTATTATATTTTTTGTTTTGTTTTTAAAGATCAAAAGTCAAGTACCATCTGTCCCTATCTCTCTCTCTCTCTTTTTGTCTTTATATCTCTTTTTCTTGTTCTCTCTTTATCTTTCTCTTTCTATTTGTCTGTCTCTCTTTCATTTTGCTATTCTTTCTATTTTTCTGTTTCTCTTTCATTTTCCAATTTTTTGGTTTTTCTTTCTATTTTTAACACGGATACGTAATTAGCAACAAAACTTCAACACACAACAAACCTATATAATAGATGTTGCTCTTTTGTTAACTTTATACCATAGAAAGCAAACAGAAAGAAGAGTTGGTTTTCAAGTATACGGTGGATAGAATAGATGCTGGATATAGAAAAGCAAAGAATTAAAAGCGATCGTCGTCGTCGTCGTCATCGTCGTAGTTGTAGTCGTAGTCGTAGTCATAGTTGTTGTACCATCAACTATGATTCTCTCTTTTTCTTTCTCTTTTTCTTTCCCTTTTTCTCTTTCGTGATTCGCTAGTTTCTCGTCCTTTCGATAAAGTCCACTTTCAATCTATAGATTCCATTTTTATTTTCATTGTTCAGTAAACGTCAGTGATTTCAAGTTTGTTCAATAGTTTTACTTATCTTTATTTATAAACCATTCCATTATGTATTTTATATAAATTATATATATTTATAAAAATATTATTAATAGCGTTTAATATAACTTTTGAATGAATTCAAACTTATGATTCTGAATTTTAGGATTTTATATATTATATTTTGCAATTTTTAATATAAAAATAATATAATAATATATAATAATATACAGTAATATATAAATTATATAAAATAAATTATTTAAATACCATAAACCCACTCCCTAAATAATAATAAATATTATTATTTAAATAAATATAATATAATAATAATATTGTGTTCTTCCTTATCGTTTCTAACCTAACTTTTTTTTTTTACATATTTTGCAATTTTTAATATAAAAATAATATAATAATATATAATAATATAGTACTATATAAATAACATAAAAAAAAATAAATTATTTTACAAACAATTAATGAAAAAAAATAAATAAAATTAAAATCTTAGAAACGTCTACCAACCCTAACCTATCTTCCTTCCCCCACTCCTTAAATAATAATAAATATATAATAATAATAATATTGTTAACACTTCCACCTCATTTCTAACCTAACTTTTTTTAACATATTTTGCAATTTTTAATATATCAATAATATAAAAAATAAATCATTTTACAAACAATTGATGAAAAAAAAAAAATTAAATTAAAATCTTAAAAACCTCTACCAACCCTAACCTATCTTCCTTCCCCCACTCCTTAAATAATAATAAATATATATATATATAAAAATAATTAATAATCGTCTTCCTCCTATTTTCTAACCTAACTTTTAAAACATGAAAAGAATTAGTAAAAGGATGATAGTAATCGAGCATGCGTTCTATTCACTTCCTTATCATCGACTCGTCTTTCTCTTTCTATTTCTCTTCTTATTTCTTTCACTTTACCAACCTAACCTTTATATTTCAACTACTTTATTCTCTTTTTGCACAATCCTCTTTTAATATTCTCCTTCCGTTCATTCTCTCTATTCCATTCTCTTTTACCGTCTTTGGCAGCTCGTTCCACTGCCAAATACGTCTTTCGTATCGCCTTTAATCAAGCTCCTAGTCTCTTGGATCGATACTCTTCGACGACTTAATGCAAGATGTTATCTCGCTATTGGCTTTTTCCTCTCTCTCTCTCTCTCTCTCTCTCTCTTTCTAACTAACTCATTCTCTCTCATTCTTTATCTTTCTCAACTTCATTATCTTGCAATAAGTATATATATATATATTTGTTTTTATTTTGGATGATTTTTTCCTAACTTAGAATATAGGTTAACTTAAAAGCTATAAATCGTGACTATTTTTCTATTTTTTATTACTAATTCAAGAATTTTTAGGGTTTATTGTCAATTTAAAGATTATTTATAGGTTATTTTGGTCTTTAAGTACTTTAAGTTTTCAATAGATGACGCTGTATTACAATTCAATTACTTTGCTATATTCACGTTGTACAATTTGTTTTAAGAATTACATATTGAGATCTCTAGCACTTGAATGCGCTATCTGTTGGCTAAATTCAAAATTAGAGTAGATAGGTCGAATTGCTACGCCACGTGGGATCTCTAGCACTTGAATACGCTATCTGGTGGCTAAATTCAAAATTAGAGTAGATAGGTCGAATTGCTACGCCACGTGGGATCTCTAGCACTTGAATGCGCTATCTGGTGGCTAAATTCAAAATTAGAGTTGATAGGTCGAATTGCTACGCCATGCATCTGCCAATTTAAGGATTTATTATATATTTTTGAAGTTTATCTAGGTCTTTAGGTACTGTAAGTTTCCAATAAATGGCACTGTATTACAATTCAATTATTTCAGATTTATTTATGACATAACTAACCTTGCTTTTTATATATATATATATATATATATTTTTTTTTTGAGTACATTTTATAACAAAGCTACAGCAATGTGTGGCCGGATCATCCTAGTTGATAATATAAAACTTTAGTGCCACATTTTTGGTTTCCAATGAAGTTCAAAACTACGCAAACGATCTTAATGAAATTTTTGTATGATTTTCTTCCAACTTAGCACATAGGATAGTTTTTATCGCAATAGGTTATCTTATAATTAACTTATATAAATAATAGGTTATCTTGGTCTCAAAGTACTCTAAGTGTTTTATAGATGGCACTGTATTACAACTTAATTATTTCAATTTATTCACTTCACACATTTTGTTTGTAGATTTACATATGACATAACTAACCTTTAAAATAATAATCGACAAATGAACATAAGATCCACTTTCAAAAATAAACTTTTTTATACACTTCATTTAACCAACAAATTGTTGTCTTATCAAATCTTAATGAATGTAAATATATTAGTAAGAATTATCTTATCTAACAGAATAAAAAGATCATGTAAAAATCATGTAACTCTTACTGTAACTGACCTGATCTCATTTTTTGATTTAGACTAATTTCAAGAATAAAAAATGGTTCATTTATTTCACACTACTATGACTAGAAACCAATTGAATGTTTTATTCATTAATTTATAAACTATAAACGTATTAATTCTCTTTTGCTATCATCTATGTCAATTATTTACGCTACGTTGCTTTGAAATCAGCATGTAAAATCCGGTTAGCGTTGCGACCAATGACACGCTTGGAATGCCGTAGCAATGTCCTGTGTTACGAGTTTCTCTCAAAACCTGATCTCGATATTATATATGCATACATACAATGGAAGTAACCTCCGTAGTCCCATTAAATCTCTTTCTACGTTGAAATAAGTTCTGAAACAATACACGTATTATAAATGTACAGTAACTATCAAAAATATTCTAACATTATACAGTATGAAGTATAATAAACATTACGACCTCTCACACATTTCGTTTATTCGTAATGGGATTATTGGTTTCACCAGTTGTGGTCATTTATTATTCATTTATCTAATTTTTATTTATTATATTATACCTTTAGGTGTATTCATTTTTATTATTTAATTTAATATATATTTTTTATTTATTAGATATATTAATTTTTGATTAAACACTTCTTCTATTGGGTTGTCCAGAAAATTCGTGTCGATTTTGACGGAATATTGAAATGCAACATATTTAAGTTTTTTTTTTTTGTTATATATTTATTACATATTAAATATTCGTGCTTTCATAACTTTTCAGGTTTTTTAGCAAAAAAAACTTTAATGCCATCTATCGAAAATTAGCACGAACTTTCCGGACAACCCAATATTGGGATCTCTAGCACTTGAATACGCTATCTGGTAGCTAAATTCAAAATTAGAGTAGATCGGTCGAATTGCTACGCCACGTGGGATCTCTAGCACTTGAATACGCTATCTGGTGGCTAAATTCAAAATTAGAGTAGATAGGTCGAAGTTCTACGCCACGTTCCTACTAGAGATCTCAATATTACGTGTAGATTTAAATTTGTAAAACATAATCTTAGATAGATTGATGATAAATTAATCAACATAGACAACCTCGTTTATTGGATTAAGTAATTCTGTAATTTTGTAGATTAGTATTAGTGATGTAAATTTATGTTTAAGTGTAATTACTTTATTAAATGTCACATGTCACTATCATTTTCTTTTCCTATTACTTTCTTACTTTCGAACATGTATAAATGTAAATACGATTTTCTGTGAAAGGGAAAGAGAAAGAGAGGAAGGGTGAAAGATAGTGGGAGATACGATGTGTAAACCCAAAATAAGTAACGCAGGTTTCAACACCCGAACATGGTAGTAGTTAAAGTTAGTTTTCTCTCAAAGAGTTTCTGCGTGTAGAAGTTGTGTAAAATCATGCTGCAAACCAAAAGTGTAAAAATAAGCGTTAATACGAATGGCTTTACTTAAACTAATGTATCCGTATTTGTGTTACTTCTATTTAAAGCGTGAGAAGACAAAAAAATTATAGAAAATAAAAAGAGAAAGAGAAGTCAAAAAAAAAAAAACAAATTTCATGGTTTTTATAGTCGAATTTTAAAAAATTGCCCTAGTAGCACAAAATATTGAAAAATATTGAATACATGTGTATTTAATATTAACCCTTTTGCACACGAAGTTATATTTTTCATTTCACATATTACCAAAAAAATTTACAAAGCAATTTCAATAGAAAAAAAAAAAAAATTAAAAAGAGATTCAATGTCTTTTTAATACTAAATACACATGTATTCAATATTTTTTAATATTTTGTGCTATTAGGATTATTATATATAGATATTTTTATTATTATAGATATTATATTTTATCTTAATATATATAAATTACATGTCACACGTTGTTTGTCCGCAATGGACTCCTAAACTACTGAACCGATTTTAATAAAATTTTGCACACTGTATGCAGTTTTATCCAACTTGAAAGATAGAATAGTTTATATCTCAATTTATTGCGAATTATTTGTGTATTAACAAAGAGTCATGATTATTTCTGTTAGTTCGATAAGATTCTAACAGATGGTGTGTATCGGACTGATTGTGAGCCACAGCAACGCGTGGCGGGGCACTCCTAGTTATAGATATTTTGTCTAATGATAACACAAGTACAAAATACATAATACAACTCAAGAGACATTCATGGTAGTTTTCATTTTCTCTTCTGTAATCTGCAACTCTACGGTCAACTAGAAAATTATTTATTTTACGAGAAGCGTGCAAGTCGTTAAAGAGTAAACTCCTCTCTCTCTCTCTCTCCCTCCTTTCCTCTACATTTATATATGTGTGTATGTGTGTTATTTAACGCGAATTGACCCGAAAAGTTCAGCATGAGAAACTGACAAAGTTGGAGTCCATTCGCACAGGACCATTGCATATAAACGGGTAAAATCGTTGTCGATCTTTCAACACTCGGCAAAATCCTTTCCCTTCTTGCCCTTTTCCTTTCTTGCTCGTTCTCCAACTCCCAATATTGCCTCCCACCATCACCACCAGGACACCTCGGTCATTCGAAACTTGCCAAACCTGGTTGCTAAAGATAGTTCAATGAACTTTCCAATGTGTTATGTGAGAAACACGTATTCGTTATCGTCAATAAAGATTCACTCGTTTGAAATTAAATTACTTTGCAATTTAAATTAAATTAAAATCAGAAAAATAAAAATAATTCACATTTAAATATTATCCATTACAAAAAGAATAATATTTTATTTATTTTATTTTATGGGGAAAAAAAAATAAAAACACACGCGTTTAACCAGTTAACTGTAATACACCGTTTTGTGTCGCCAAAATCGAACCGTGACGTGTATACTCGTCAATTTGAGAATATAGTTTTTGTTTTTTTTTTTTTAGAAAAATTACAATTTAAATAACCAATGGTTACTACTTTATACGAGTGCATGACGAGTATACACGTCAATGCACAAAATCATAGATCAAATCGAACAGAAAATGTTGGGTTCGTTTTTGGTAAAAATAAATGTGCGATTAAATGAAAGTCACGATCGGTAGGGGTGAAGGGAGAAAAAGGGATGGTTGGGGGATGATGTCTCGACCTCGATCGTATCGGAACTCCAGGTAAAAATCCAATAACGAGGAAAACGTCATGGCCGACACCGTGGATAGCTACCGAAAAGCCATTCGCCTAAAAGCACTGACGGATTTTTCGGAAAAAAGAAAAAAAGAAAAACCTTTTTTTTTTGCTTTCTCGTCGATTCACGAATGTGTATAACGTATATGTATATATATATATATGTATGTGTGTATATATTCTACAGGGTGTTTCGTATTCAACTATGAAACTCGAAACTTTCTATTGAACATTCAACACTTTCCAATTGAAGAATTTCTTAAATTAATAGTAAAAAAAATTATTACAAAATTTGAACGCATTTGTTAATAGTGGGAGTATTTTTTTTTTTTAACTTAAAGTAATTCAAAGTGAAAATTGTTCATTTAAATATATTATATTTTGTTTTTTAATTCCTTAAACTCGAAACAAAAAATTATTTAATTTAATTATAAATTCTAATTAATATAAATATAAAATATAATATAATAAATATATAATATAATAAATACTAAAATATAATTACGCTAGCGAGAATCTTTTTTTACACAAATACAAATTTAATAAAATATTCTAAAGGATTGCATTTATAAAAAAAATAAAACAACAACTTCAAATTATTTGTCAAATTTATTACAAAACATTATCTTCTTACTTTTAGACTTAAATTCAAATTTTCATCCATTTGATTTGTTTATTTTTATTATAAATTTTTAATAAACCCTGTACTACCACCATAGTTTCGTAACCATTCCAACCTCGTAACCAAAAGAAATATAGTTTACTTTGAGTTGATGTGTTATATTCATCATTACTGTCGTCGTATCATTAAACCATCGTCGTATTTACGAAATTTGTAGCAGTAGTAGTAGTAATAGTAGTAGTAGTAATAGTAGTAGTAGTAGTAGTAGGACGTTTTCGTATTCGACGTTTATAAAAGGAAGGTTTAATTGCTTGAGAGGAAAAGTCCGAGAAATAGAAACGTATGAATTTTGTTTTCTGTGAAAAACCAATGATACACCAACCATTTCGTATAACGACGAGATCTCAGTTATCCTGGGTTTTAAACCTCTTAGAATTTAAGCTGTCGAAGAGCAACGTGACCAGCTTTTGACTTCCCGAACGTTAACTGGTCCAGGAAGAACCAGGTCATTCAACCTTATACCTCTTTCTGATTTTATAAAAGGAAGATAAAAATAAATTCAACTTTATACATTTAAATTGATGAAATGAATCAATTAGAACTAATTTAGAATATATATATATATATGTATATATTTAAAAAATTTAAATAATCTTTTGTTTAAAACATGTATCAAGTTTTTAATAGGATTCTAAAATTTATATTCAACTAGGGATGCCCCGCCACGCGTTGCTGTTGCTCACAATCAGTCCGATACACACCATCTGTTAGAATCTTATCGAACTAACAGAGATAATAATGACTCTTTGTTAATACACAAATAATTCGCAATAAATTGAGATATAAACTATTCTATCTTTCAAGTTGAATGAAACTGCATATAGTGTGAAAAATTTTATTAAAATCGGTTCAGTAGTTTAGGAGTTCATTGTGAACAAACAACGTGTGACACGTAATTTATATATATTAAGATTTTATATTTATATTTAATATATATAATTAATATTTATTTTATTTTATATTTATATTATTTTATATATAAATTATATAGAAAATTTATATATCTGTGTCTACATTTATATCTATTATATACAAATTTATATAAAAAGTAATTTATATTTGTAGTAAAAGTAAAAGAACATAACCTTACTTTTTATTATTTTATGTATTCTATTCTAATTGTGGTATTATTTCGTGTGTTATTTTAATTTACTTAAATAGTTTAGAATTAATTCAAATGAACATTCTATAACAAAGCCATAACAACGTCTGATAAATATATATATATATCAATTTACTATTCACATCTATCTATCTATCTCTTTCTATTTCTTCGTTTTTCCCATCTATCTCCGTCTTTCTTCTTTTGTCCTACGTTAGTTTCTTCAGTACACGTACCACCCTATACTGACTGAGCAAAACGTAAATTTTTCAGGATGGAATTCGTTGATTCAACTCTGGGGGATGTCTGGCTGCTTGACTGTCTCCTCTTCTTCCTACCAACACCTTTTCCCTCCTTTTTCCTGGCTTTGCTTGTGCTCTAGCTTGCCAACGTAAGAACACCGATTTCCTTGGTGGAACACAACGAGGAATGGTGGTTGGTTGGTTGCGTCAGGGTAAGGGTTGGGAGGAAGGAAGGAACGAACGAACGATAAAAAAATGTCGGATAACGAGAGTAGTTGTACGACATAGAAATAAGAGAGAGAGAGAGAGAGAGAGAGAAAGAGAGAGTGAGAGAGAGAGAGAGAAGAAAGACGTAAGACGGCAGATGTTGAGGAAATTGCAGAGGAGACGAGAAATCGTGGGATAGCTTTTTTCTTCCTCCTCCTCCTCCTCTTCCTCCTCCTCATCCTCCTCCTTTTCCTGATACTTTTTCTTCTTTTTATTTTCCTTTTGCTCCACCCCCTTTTTTCCCTGCTTCTTTTTTCCTATTGGTTGTATGGCGTCTTGGAATAATTTGAATGAACGATTCTTTTCGATACCTTCGAGGATGAGATAATCCTCGGAAACATTTGCTGACGTTAGCATAATCAAATAATGTTTTTCTGAAAGGATTACTCAAATGTTTAGAATTTTTGTTTGCCATTTTTTTTTAGATCAGTGCATTAATATATTTATATATAAATATTAATAATAATATGTATGAAATAAAATATAGGGAAATGTCACCTAGTGGTGGACACCTAAAAACCTTTTCGGAAATAAAATAAAAACTATTTCGAAAAATGTAACTTTATTTAATAATTAGTTAAATCAACAAACTATAGAATCAATATAAATTAACAAAAATACAACTTTTGCAATAAACATTATTAAAAATGAGAATTAAACTTTGCTGTAAAAAAAAATACAATCGCTGGAAGTGGCACCTAGTATCAGACAGATTTCATTTCGAACAACTAGCACCAGAAACTTTTTCAAAAATCCACCATTGAATACATGTATTCAGATACCTGAACATACAGGAATGTTTGCACATGTTTCACGAGTCCACCAATTAATAAAAATCGTAAACCCTTAAAACACAAAAATTTAGCTGCAACATTGAACCTGAATCTTAGGTGACGCAGTGTTATTCAGCCAAAAATCGAAATCGGCCGCTTCCGATGTTGCCTTGAGTCGTCACTGATAAACTGGGTCTTGCGGTCCTGTACTACTACGGCCCCCTGCACCCCTTTCCCCCATTTTTTGAGATAGTATGAGTGTCCGGTGCTAGAATCTGTCCGGCATTACGTGAATTCAACATAAGTATTTTCTATTTTCTGAATTTCTTATCTTTTTTATTTGTTTTGTTCTCTTTTGACTGTTTCTCTAACCATTCGTCGCTAATATCTCACGGATATTTTCACTTTAACTCTTTATTTCAGAGTCGGTGTTTCACGACTAAGGTGACTCCGACTCCAGTGACTACAACGATTCGTTTTTAAAACTACCCTCCTTTCTTTTTCTCTTCTTTCTCTTTCGTTTCACTGCTATTCGTTATGAAAACGGTACTCGCCTTCGTCGTAGAGAAAAAAAAGTAGGAAAAAGAGAAAAAAAAAAGAAAAGAAAAGAATAGAACTCTGGAGAGAATTAACACCACCCTCAACTTGACGTTGGATAATCCACTATTACGATAAATATCTTTACTTTTTTTTTATTTTCTTCTTTTTCTTTTATTTCTTTCTTTCTTTCCTTCCTTGAAAAAAAAAAAACCGAATATTTAGATTTATATTCTTATAAATTTTATTGAAAATTTACACTACCTAAATTCCTAAATAACCTCTAAATAATAATTCTTTAAAGTAGTAATAAAAATAATAAATTTATCAAATTAATATTCACTAATAATTTATGGGAATTCAAATTAAACATAAAACAACATAAAATAAATAATAATACTCAAAAAAATATATAAAAAGCAATGTTAGTTGTGTCATAAATAAATCTGAAAAAAACCTGAAATAATTTAATTGTAATATAGTGCCATCTATTGAAAACTTACAGTACCTAGAGACCTAGATAACCTTAAAATAATAAACCCTTAAATTAGCAATATAAAAAATAAAACATTTGTCAAATTAATATTCACGTATAATTTATGGGAATTTAAATTAAACATAAAACAACATAAAATAAATAATTATACTCAAAAAAATATATAAAAAGCAATGTTAGTTATGTCATAAATAAATCTGAAAAAAACCTGAAATAATTGAATTGTAATATAGTGCCATCTATTAGAAACTTACAGTACCTAGAGACCTAGATAACCTTAAAATAATAAACCCTTAAAGTAGCAATATAAAAAATAAAACATTTGTCAAATTAATATTCACGTATAATTTATGGGAATTCAAATTAAACATAAAACCACATCAAATAAATAATAATACTCAAAAAAATATATAAAAAGCAATGTTAGTTGTGTCATAAGTAAATTTGAAGAAAAAAATGTACGACAGGAATATATCAAAATAATTAAATTGCGATACAATGGCATCTATTGAAAACTTACAAAACCTGAAGACCCACATAACCTTAATCTTCCTTCAATTTTTCAATCAAATTTGTTACGAATTTTTCCGTATAATCAAATAATATATCGTTCGTTATACAATTGACTAAATAAATTAACAGAAATATTAAATAAAAATGAATCCTTTACACTTCGAATTAAATTTCAATTTTGTTTTCAACAGATTTCAATGCTTTTAAATATTTTATTTAAAATTTATTTTAAATTAAAAAATATGGTAATAATTTAAACATATTGTAAAGGAAGAAATATATGAAATAAAATGTCCATTTTATTTTCATTATGTTATATTTTGCAATTTTTTAACTCATGATATCTTTTGACGTAAAAACCGATGTCGAGTCACACTCGACATAGGAGTGCAAAGGGTTAATAGAAAAAATTAACAAATAGATATACACGAAGTTAGTTTTGAATAAATTTAGAGTTGTACCAAAAAAAAAAAATGTATCAACTGATGAACATATGAAAAAATACAAAAATAAAAATTAATTTTAAATTAATGTAAAATAAGAATACTTTGAATTAATAAAACATTTAGTATTTTTCATTGAAACAACGTTTTCATCCAGTATAAAAAGGAATGGTGAAATAGAGAAGAAATAAAAAAAAAAATAAAAAAATAAAAAAGAAAGAAAGAAGAAAGGAGGCGAAGGGGG
>NW_015148992.1:307129-327968 GCF_001465965.1 Polistes dominula | reverse complement strand
CCGCCCCCCCTCCTACCCCCTTTCTTCTCTATTTCATCCTATTCTACTTATTCTCTTCTCTTCTACGTAACTTAACGAAACGTGCACGAAATAAAACTAAGCTACTAGGCGCATAATGCGAGAGATAGACCACGAAAATACGTGAGAATTGAAAAGTTCATGCTATGGCTTACTTTTGTAGGTGAATCGTTGATTCACCATGTATATGTATATGTGTGTGTGTGTGTGAAGTAGTATAAGAAGCTTTTATCCTCGGCTCAACGATATACATATACATATTACATATATATATATATACACACGTACGTATATACTTATCTTCTTATTCGCACACAAATATAGTTAAGTACCTGGATAAGTTTATGTATGTATGTATGTATGTATATTTCGATTTGAGAATGAACGAACGTTCGCTATGATGAGAGAGTACTTTAGAAATAAATATTTAAATATTCACATACATGGATATTTTATATATATATATATATATATATATATTCTAAGCACGAAACTATCATCTAGAAATACGACGTACGTGTTAATCATTTTAATATTTGTCACAATGATGAATAAGAATACGACTAACACATTTACAATTTATCTGTAATTTTTTGTTATTGTTTTTTTTTTTTCTTTTTTACTTGAACATCCAGTTTTTTATTTCTCAAAAAACACAATGTGAGAGAGAGAGAGAGAGGTATAGACACAAAAAAAATGTTCCTTGAAAGAAATCGTAAAAGCGAATAGGATGACTAGTGTGAACATATCTTCCTTCTTCTTCTATCTCTATATCTGTAGGAAAAGAAAAAAAGAGGGTTGGGGGAGGGAAAGGGTGAAGGTAAAGGAATCGATATTACGAAGTTTCTTCGATATCATTCTCTCTCGACGGATATTGTCAAAATTTTTATACAGCTTTTTGTAAAACTACTACGGGAAAATTCCAACGTGTTGCGAGATAAGAAAATTCCTGTCATCACAACTCGTCTATATATATATATATATATACATATATATATTGTATATTGTATATTGTATATATTGTATATATTGTGTACACTGTATTATATACAATTACATATATATATATATTTTTAATATATATATATATATAGATTAGGTTTGTTATAATAGACAACGATAGACATTAATTATTTATTTATTCGTGATAATAACATTTTAAAGAATTTATTATTGTAGAAATAATATAAAAATGAAATAAAATAAATAATTATTATAATAATAATTAATAATATAAAAATAAAAATAAAATAAAATAAATTTTAGAATAACAACACTTTCAAGATTTTATCACTGTAAAAATTTTATAAAAATAAAAATAAAATAAATAATATAATTATAATACTAAATAATAATATAAAAATAAAAAATAAAATAAATAATAATTATAATAAAAATTAATAATATAAAAATAAAAATAAAATAAAATAAATTTTAGAATAACAACACTTTCAAGATTTTATCACTGTAAAAATTATATAAAAATAAAAAAAAAAATAAAAATAAAATAAATAATATAATTATAATACTAAATAATAATATAAAAATAAAAATAAAAATAAAAATTAAAAAATAAAATAAGTAATAATATATTATAATAAATAATAATTATATAAAAAAAAAAAAATAAAATAAATTTTAGGATAATATAACACTTTTCAGATTTTATCGTCATAGAAATTATATAAAAATAAAATACAATAAATTATATTAATTTAATAACAATTAGAAGAAAAACATATTTATATATAATTCTCTTTTTTTTTTACTTTGTTACAGATTGGTTCATTGAAAAATTATTTCCTATTCTCTCACAAACGATTGAACAAGAGATCGTTGACGGAAAGTGAACCACATCACAAAGTACTGAGAGACGAGTCACGGGTAAGTTTTGTTGTTTTATACCTTTTTTTTTCTTTTTTTTTTTTTTTCTTTTTCTTTCATTGTCCCAACAGTCTCCGGGAATATCAATTCCTTTTTTTGTCTATTAATAAAATGAAAAAACAAAAAACAAAGTAAATGGGGAGAAGAAAAAAAAAAAGCTTTACTCCGATATTTCTAAAAGTAAAATCCTTTTTGCTTGTAGGTGGCTTTTAAATGTACTTACGTTTTAAAAAAAAAAAAAAAAAGAAAAAAAAAACTCTCATGGAGAAAAATAAAAGACTGAAAAAGAGTGAAAGAAAAAGAGAAAAAGAGAAAGAGACAGAGAGAGAGAGAGAGAGATAGAACGATAAAATACTATCGTGTTGAGAAAGACAATATTGTCTTTAGAATGCTTCAGTAGAACAACCCTCTCTCTACCTTTTGCGTTTTCTTTACCAGGACAATAGAATCTTCGAGATGCGCTTTTTAAATCGAACGAATAAAGCGAGGAGAAATTGGGGGAGAGATGTAAGAGGGGAAACGTTTCTTCTAAAGTAAAAGAATAAAGAGAAGCAAGCAGCCCTGCTGGCTGACTGCTGCGTCGTGATATTTCGATATTACTCTTATCCGGATCTCGTTCTTCTTTATTTTTTGGAATAACGTTTATCTATCCTACATAATTCAAAAGAATCGAATTCGTAGCCACTCGATATAAATGCATCTTCTCAAATCCACGTTTCGTTATTTAACACTGGATTGTCGGATGTTTTGTTTGTATATGCACACCTATTTCTTTTCTTTTCACCTGAAATTAATCAATTTGATTTCAACATCGAAATTGAAGTTTTAGAAGAAACACAATGTTATTTGAAAGATATTTTATTTGAAAGAATTTCTTTATATATGTTAAGATTTATATATTTAGGTTATCTAAGTACTTTAGGTACTGTAGAAATTCAATAGATGGCATTGTATTACCATTCAATTATTTTACGTTTTTTTCATGTATTATTATTTTATTTTATTCTAATTGTAATTATAGTATTATTTTATATATAATATAATAAATAATTAATTTTAATTTTTTGAAAAATAATTATATCACTTTAAAATATATTGTTTTATATTAATTGAATTAGGATTTATTATTTAGAGGTTATCTAGGTCCCCTAGGTTCTGTAAAAATTCAATAGATAGCAGTGTACTACAATTCAATTATTTTACGTATTTTTCAGATTTACATATGACAAAACTAACCCCTCTTTTTATATTTTATCCTGTATTATTATTTTATTATATTCCAATTGTAATTATAGTACTATTTCATATATTATACATAATATATTTAAATAATTAATTTTAATTTTATAAAAAAATAATTAGATCACTTTAAAATAATAATATTATTATTACATAAAAATAACCATTTCTCTATATATATATATATATATATATATATATTTCTTGTTGAAAAAAAGAACTGAACTTTTCAGTATAACAGGATGACCTGGATTTATTCGCATCGTAAAGTTCAACTGTTGAAAAAGATCGACTCTTTTCATGTTATATCGACTAACTCTTTGTAGTGTTACACGTTTGAGAAAAGAGGTTCGTTCCTCTTTCGTTTTCCACAACCCTCCTCGAGATTACTTATTCACGACACGAGCCGCAGATTTTGCGATGTTTCTTCGACAAGTACGAGATTTGCCGATTTTCTTTTATCCACGTTTTTTTTTCCAAGTGGAAATACAACGAGATCCTTCAATGGTGTTCAATAATAATATACATCTTTATTTACAATACAGATAACCTTTTTGTAACATGGTATGGGTACAGGTTTACAAAAAAAACATGACGTGTTACACGAAACTCTTTAAATTATTTTAAACTAATTTCATTTTAATCAAAAATCACGTAGCAGTACAATGTTTTTTTTTTTTTTTTTTTTTTTAACAAAGGTTTGTCGCAATTTTCTTATCGTGTTATAACATAACCGTGTTACGTGTGAAACCCTTTCATTATTTTAAAGTAATTTAATTTGGTGTTAATCTCAAAATCACGTAATAGTATACCCCCATTGTACAAAGGTTTTGTCACAATTTTCTCTTATCGCATTTATAAAATGACTCTTCTAACGTGTGTACTTATTTACGTGTTATTTATTTTTCTTTCTATTTTTATTTCTCAACAAATTTATGGGTTTACCTTATGTGCATCAAGAAGATTTCCGATGCAGACTAAAGAATATAATAAATTCATGTTGCAACAGTTTTCTCGAGTAATCGTGTGTCGTAGACAGCTAGCAAGTTTATATTACGGGTTTCTTATCCCCCATTCCCCCTTTTTCACTTTTTACTCATTCCATTTTTTATTTTTTTTTTTTTTTAACCTTTTACGACCTACTACTCGAGGTATGTGACGAGGATAGTTTTCATTTACGTGTTCCATGAGATTATTTATTCAATGTGTTAAGCTTTCGGATACAGTTTAAAATCGAATTTACGAAGTCCCTTAAGGGAGTAAGGGTAATTCCTAAGATTATTTTCAACGTCAAATTTCAAATGAAAAATTTAATAAAAAGAAAGAAAGAGAGAGAGAGAAAGAAGAGTTTAATTTCATTATTGATAAAATTTATAAAATTATAACGACCAATACCATGCACTTAATTGGCTGCTTAATCTTTCAAATTCAAAAATGAAACTTCTTTAATTATGGTCAATTTGATACTTAAAACATTAACATTAATTGAATCATTTATTTTGAAAGAGTGGCTACTTTTTTAATTGCAATTTAACAATTGTTTATTGATTCTCATAAAATGGAATAAAAAAAAAATTAGAAACATAAATAATAAATTAAAAATAAACAAAATTAAAATACATTTTTGAACATAAATTTGTGCTCGATAATTTGCACTCGCTAATTTTTTGAACTTCTTTTTATTATACAAAAAAAAATAAAAAAAGAGAGAGAGAGAGAGAAGGTTAACATGAATGAAAGAGTCGAAATAGAGGATTTTCTGATTCTACTCGAAGCTTTTGGTACTCTACCGAATTAAAGCTCTTCGTTCCGGGGGAACGTTTTTCGTTGATTGCTCGATTAACGACCCGCATGTTCGACGATCCGCGTCCTAACGACCATCAACCCTCTCCTCTCTCTCTCTCTTTTTACCCCATCCCCTCTCCTCTCTCTCTCTTTTTACCCCATCCCCTCTCCCCTACCATTCAACCATCGTTTTATCTCTAACGTGAATATTGACGAGAAGCACCGTGGATATTTCGCGGCAAATGAAAGTAAAACGACGACGTTGCTATACCCACTACCACCCTCTACCCCAAACCCCTATCCCCCCACCCCATCCCACCCCACCCCCACTCCCCAATGTCGAGAGTTGAACTAATTTACACGCTCGTAAACGCGCTTGCGTTTTACGCGTCCGATTTTACTCCTCTTTATAGGAAACGAACGAAGCAAAGAGTGAATGAGAGTAAGAGAGAGAGAGAAATAGAGAAAATGAAAATGAGTATGAGAAAGATTGAGAGGATTTTATCGAGCGTCGAATAGACGTTAATTGCGCTAAACCACCTCCCCTAGCCATCCCCACCACGTCTGCTCAAAGCTCGCCAATTATTTCCGCGATATTTATTCTAAGAAATGTACCCATGAAAATGTTCGTACTAAAAGCACTATCGTTTTATTCATCGTCCAATGAGAGTTGAACGAGTGCTGTGCCAAAATGTGAGTGGATAGATGGATAGATAAAAAGAAGAAAAACGAGAATTCGGATAAATATCATCTTCAAATTAACGTAATCATTTTGTGTGGGACGCTTAATGTTGGACAAGTCAAAAATTAGTTTAATAAATTATTATTATGTTAAATAAAAATGTGTTTTATGGGCAATTATATTTTTTTTTTCAAATAAAATTATTTGAAATGAGATAAAAATGTTTAGGTTAATTATTATTAGGCTCAACACTTAATCTAACCTATTGGTTAATTTGTTTTATATATAACTTTAGGTTTATAACTTAATTATTTATATATATAGTTTTTTATATATAATTAGGTTAGTATAAAAAATTAGTTAAGACCCTTAACTAATATTGTGTATACACAAATACATTTTTTAACTTGTAATGAGAATGTTACACGTGACGATGAATGGGTTTACGAATTAACCTCTTCACACCATTAGCCACATATGTGGACGTCTAGTTTTTTATAATTATAGTTAATATTAATAATAAATAGAACAAACATTTGATAATTCAATCAGACAAGTAAACATTTGTTAATTTAGTTGCATAGTTTCCCATGTACAGTTAAAGAATTCATTTTTTCCCGCCATAAAATCCCGCCAAAAAGAATTGAGGTTAAAAATATTATCGAAGAAAGTGAATTTAATGGTACAAAAAATGTCTAATATTTGTGTTTTTTTTGGGGTTGTTTTTCAGGTACATTGGTTCCAACAACAACATGAGAAAAAACGTAAGAAGAGAGATTTCGAAGCAACGTCATTCGCAACATTTGGCGATTATCCGCCATTCTTCGATGATTTCGGACCAAGACCTAGACAGGCGTCTTATCATCGTCAAAGAAATCGGGGTGTACCTTTTCAAAACTTATTCACCGATCCTTTATTCAAAGAACAATGGTACCTGGTAAGTAATTTATTCTCAATGAATGAATGAAAATTTAATTAATTTATTCGTTGTGCAATACACTTTGTCTGTGCATTTGAATTTAATATAACTTTAATATTTAATAAAAAACGTAATATCGGTTAAACAATTTTTGTTTTGTCCCGGTGTATCGTTTAAAATTTTGAAAAAACAAAAAATAAGTTTAACAATAAGGTGTATTAGTAGTTGTGCATAAAGATGATCCTTTCGTGGATACTCAACATCAAAAAGCTTCTTCCATCGTCTAAAGAGAGAATCTCATTCGAGCAAGTGAGTGGGACGAATTACGTGACAGGAATGTGTATCGTTCAACGAACCGTACGACATTCGATAAAGGAAAGGTTCACCAAGGCCTCCTAGCAAACGTATTTTATTCACCCGAAATCCGACTCTCCGTGAGAGAGAGAAGGAATAAAACGCGTGCTGCTTCGAAAATCCTTTTCGGTTCGATGACCAAGAGAAAAATCGGAATCTGGTAAAAATTCTCTGATACGAGATAGTAGTAGTAGTAGTAGTAGTAGTACACATAACCTCTTTTCGAGATACTTTAACGTTTGTCAACTATAAATCATCTATTTATTAGATTAAATTAAAGTTCGTACGTTTATTGTATTATAACCTGCAAATTGAATTGTTTTTTTTTTTTTTTATAAAATTTACTTGGAAATATTAATTTTAAAAAAGGCGGGAATATTTTGAGGTTAATCCTAACATTTCGACAAATTTTATACTTAAAACCATGAATACGATAAAATACTTGATGTAATTCTTCATTTAACTTGTTACAAATAATTTTATGATTTGTGTGTTTTATGTTTTTTATTATTAAATCCATTAATAACACGTGTTAATACGATTCTTACGTTTCGTACGATTATTCAAACTAACAATCACCACACAATTTAGTTTATATGTGCATAAAACAGAAGCACAATTATTTCAATATAAACTTTAGCAATAGCAGAGTTTAAAATCGATTCTCAATTATTGGGAACGATTTAACTACATTTTCAACGATTAACTCGATAAACATTTAAACGCGATTCTAAAAGTAATTCCTTATCATTTATTCGATTTAATTGAAAATAGTTTTACGTTGAATTTTGTTAGAAGAATTCCAAAACTTTTTGTCTCTTGGGTGAAATAATCTACGTTATAATCAAAATACTATTCAACTTGTTTTAAATAACTATTTTATATATATATATGCTGCAGGATTAATTTTGGACAAATCAATTAACCTCTAAACTTGCCAAGTATTGTGCACATTAACAACTTTCTAACTTTACCGGTAACATATATATATATCTATATTTATACAAATTCAGTGCCATATTATTGCTTTGCGATAAAATCCGAAAATATCCATCTAATCTTAACGAAATTTGTGTTTATTTTGTATGATTTTGTCCAATTAAGGATATAGGATAGTATTTTTACGATTATATTTTATTTTTTATTGCTAATTTAATTATTTATAGGTTATCTAAGTCCCCTAAGTTCTACAAATATTCAACAGATGACACCGTATTACAATTTAATTATTTCCCTTTTTATTCAGATTTACTTATGACAAAACAAACCTTACTTTTTATTTAAAGATTATGTAATGTCTCCAAGTACTGTAAGTTTTCAATAGATGGCACTGTATTACCATTCAATTATTTCACGTGTTTTTCAGATTTACATATGACTAAACTAACCTTACTTTTTATAGATTTAATTGAATAATTTATTTTACTACATTGAATAATTTATTACTATAATAAACCAAATTTAATTATAACCAAAGGACAATAACGCCTGACCAGGGTTACCAAATATATAACATATCAAAATTCAAGGAAATATCAATAAATTAATAATACATTGAAAGACTTTATAACTTCAACAGTAACATATACATATATACATATTTTTTGTCTTCTTTTTTCATCTTTCTCAACGTATCATTAGCAATTAAAATTGTAGCTAAATAAACTTTGCCATCGTATTACGGCGTTCACAAAGGACCAATTATCGTGATATAATAACTACGCGACGACCACGTAATTATTTCGCGACTGAAATAATTTGCATTAATTCTCGGCCTGTTTATCGTATAATCGAATGTCCGCGTAAGTTCTAAGCGGGGTGGGGTAGGAAGAGGGGGAGTGGGAGGAGATGGTGGAATGTAGGCAAGATACCAAGTTAATCAGCCAAAATACCGGCCATATCGAATCCGCTCGTGCTATCACGATTGATCGCACCAACAAATAGAGATCCATTAAGTTGCACGATAAACAGCTTGAAAATGTGTTAACCAATGAAAATGTATCATCTGTAATTTTTTTTTTTATAATATTATTTACTTTCATCTTTTCATTTATACATTTATTTTTTTTTTTTTTTTTTTTTAATATTAATATCGATATAAATCGATATAAGAGTTATTAATGTAAAAATCAAAAAATTTTATAGCATTTAATTTGGAGCATTGTAACTAATCTATTATTAATATCGGTATAATATTAATATCGCATATTATTATTTGTAGATTCGAAATTTAACCCTTAAATGATGAAATTTCATTGCCTCTTCCCCCACACGACCTCACCTCACCTCCCACTCTCGTAGAAAGCTAATAATGTAGAATGAAATTTGCAAAGTGTAGGTAATCAATTTAATTGTATCGCTTCGACGAAATGTCATTTGCCGCCATTAAGGAAATTAATTTCCATCCGATATTATAAATAATAATAATAATAATAAAAATGATGATGATGATAATGATAATCTTTAATTGCATTCGTATTAATTTTTTTTTTGGTTTCTATTTTATACAAGTAAGTCTCTTAAGCCTAAAAAGGCTGTAAATTTAGCTCTAGGAGCTGTTAAGTTTTTTTTACCGAGGGTAGGTTGCTAGCCTTACCATCGAACCCTCCTCCTTTATCTGGGCTTGGGACCAGCTAGTTATTATCTAGTTATTTAGATACTAACTAGGCGGAGTTACGAATAAGTTATATATATATATTATATTTAATTAAATTTTAATAAAATTTGAATTTCAAAAATAATAAAAAATAATAACGTACTTCAAGTTATATCAATATAAAAAAAAAATATCATGTGGGCAGATCACACGTGTTAGAAGTGAAACCTTCGAAAAACTAAGTTCCGAGAGAAACAGACGACTGCAGAATATAAGAAGTAGGATAATTGTTAGGTTTATTTGTTATAATATTATTTTTATATTATTGTTATCACATTCAAAAATTATTATACGTTTTATTGAAAACATATATAAATAGATAACATATTACACAGTAAGCAAGTTCTCAATTCAAAGAAATGAGACAAGTTGCTTCTGGTAACTTAAAAATGCATGGTAACAAAACACCTCTGTTAGTCTAGTAAACACCTCTACTAAAAAACCTCACTACTTTTCGGAAAAAAACTACACTACTTTTCGGAAAGAACCTCGGAAAAAGTACTTTTCTCGCATTATTTAGTGTGGCAGCCGTTTCATAGCTTCGTTACATAGCTCCGTTTCCGTTTATTTACTTTTCAGATCACTCCCATTCTAAAGAAGTTTTCACTTCAAAAACAACCAAAGTATGTAAATATCTATTATACATATGCATGTGTTACCATTATATATGTTACAACACTTTTGCACACAAAAGAAAATATCTTCGTTTTATGTAGAATATATATATATATAGATAGATATAACATTTCATGAATAAAATGAATAGATACCTGATATAAATACTCAATGATATTAAAGTAGATTTTACTGTGATCAACCTAGCGTGCAATTTCCGGTGAACGTAATTAAAGTATCCAGCTACGTCGGTTAAATCCCTTTCGTTTCTACGCGAACACCCTTTGAATTCACGACGTTCAAACGAAACCCTATATCTTGGTCTGCTAATTTCCAACAAATCTCTCTCTCTCTATCTCTCTCTTTCTCTTTATGAACAACGTACAGATTATTCATTAACAGATTCTTCACGTTTATCAAAACGTGATTATTCAACGAGAAGAAGAATCTCTTTTATTATGGGGTCAAGTAGGGAGTTATAGATCATACCATATGAAATAATTATCGATGATTAAACGAATTCTGATAAAACTGTAACTGTCAAGTGTCATCTAACTTGCTTTTATCTAAATGTCTTTTCTTCATTTGTTCTCCAATGAAGATCTTCGTAGAAACTATTCGATTTAACGAAAAATAAGATGAAGAAAATAAAAAGATTGAAAAAAAAAGAACAGAAATAATAATAATAATAATAAAAAGTAGCAACCTTGGAATAGTTGAGGTAGAGAGAGAAAACTGGTGCATCTCGTGCGACACACAAACACCCTGTAAAGATCGTAAAAATTAACCGGCACGTAGAATCGTGAAACGCATAACTATGGGGGTTTGAGTTCCTTACACGTTTCCTCTTTCTTTTTAACACTATGGTAAAAACGTGATACCCTTTTTTATTTTTAACCCTTCCAAGAAGAACTTCATCGTCTTTAGGGATTTCATCCTCTGACTTGTTGTTCAAGCTTTTCTCTCTTTCTTCCAATTTTTTCTTTTTTTTTTTTTTTTGGTTCTTCATTCTCGTGAAAGGAAAAGGGGTAGAAAAAAAATAGAAGAAGAATTTTTTTCCTCACAATGAAAAAGAATATTCTGGTTAACGGGGGTTGCGAAGGGATGGGAAGGGAAGGGGAAGGGAAGGGAAGGGTAGGGAGGGGGTATCCTAGAAAATGAAACATTTTAAGACAAAAGACAATAATGACGTTTGAAATTAAACCAACGTTGAAACAATGAATGAAAAAAATAATACGAAAAGAACAATATACAGTAAATATATATATGTGTGTGTGTGTGTGAAAATTCACTGTTTAAGAATGATACAAATTTTCAAACACATATATATATATATATATATGTGTGTGTGTGTGTTAGTTGGTATACGAGAAAATAATGAAAAATTGAACAAATTGAACAAGTCATGCTGTTCTCGATAATCCAATAAATTGCGAGTAACATATTGTTGAATATCATGCAAGTCACACACATACGTATGCAAATGACCATTTTCAAATTTCTCTTCCTACTTCTATATACATATATATATATATATGTATAACAGCTTCTCTCGGAAATCAAACGATGCAGAACTCTCCTTACCCGCAAATCGTACGTGATTCGTTCAATGCAGCAAATTGAATTGCCCGTATACGAGTAAAACTCTCTTTGAGATGTTTATCTTTCTTTTCCCAATTTTTTTTGTTTTTTTTTTTTGTTTCTATTTATCGTCGTTTTTATACAATAGAAATTTTCTTTGTCTTTTTTTTATTCTCTGAATGTCGTACATAACCTCAAAAGATCGTAGATACTTAAAAAAAAACACAGAACAATAACATTTCAACATTGTGTTGAATACTTTTCAACAATTTTCTCTTCTCACTTTGATAAATCGATAGTTTGTGTAATAAAATTTTCTGTAGAAAAAATATGGTTGTCAAAAAACAAAACAAACAAAAATGGCCCCCCCTCCTTGTCAAAGAGCACAAACGATGACATTTTTCTTCGTCATTTTTACAATTAACGTGACTTGGTTTTTTTCTTTGTTTTATTTTTTTCATTACTAACGATTCATATACGAAAGGTGAAGGGTCAGGGGACTTCAGGGGGTACATTTATGAAAAAAAGATCTGTCTTACGAAATGGCTGACTCGTATATCTAACCTAAAAAATAAAAAAAGCGCTTAAATAATGAAAATAAATGAGAGAGAATACGTTTTAAGAAAAATATGACTTTTTAAACTAGTTAGAAATTTAAATGGTTAAAAATCGTCGAAAAATTTGCGCTACAGTTTGAAAAAAAAAAAAAGTAAAAGTAAAAGAACAAAAAATGAGTATGTCGGATAAAATTGAAAAAAAAACATGGTTATCGAATGAAAAAAACTCTAACACATACGTACACAAGCCTCAGGAATCAATAAATAACAAAAGTTAGAAGCGAACTATTACTATCCGTGTGCGGCCTTTTACTATCAGCCACTAGGAATTGCTCCTTAATGTACTCGTACGTATTAGTATCCACCGAGAATTGGATTAGTTTCGAGCGAAATGGCCGCGCTAAAATGTGTTCCCCCCCTCAAAAGCAAACAAGTGCAATTTCGTGTAGTAACTTTCTACGTCGGTGTAGTATAATACTAGGGTTATTCTCTACCGTCTAAATATTGTATTCTCTACGTGTGCACACGTGTATGAAATAACGAAGAGGCATTTATACAAATTGCTTTGACCGCTTTCGATTAATGTAACGTAACAGTGAAAATAATGGTACGTAGTATGTACTACATGCGTGTATAGTATATGCTCATAAATACAGTCTATGACAAAAGTTAACCTTACAGATATATATTATTATTATTTTTTATTATTATTATTATTATTATTATTATTATTATTATATTATACAATAATTTATCGAGATCAATATTATTTTATACAAATTACTATTTTCATATCAATAATAATAATTCGTAGTTTATTTATTTATTTTATTTTATTTTATTTATTTATTTATGTTTTTGTTTTTTTTAAGAAGAAAATTTGTAAAGAGAAGTGAGGGTAATCGAAAAAAAAAAAAAAGATTAAAGAAGGTTAAGAAAAAGGTGTTGTGTTGCACGTGGGGAAAATGAAAAGTACTAGAAAATTCCTAGTTGGAGGTTAGGTTATTTTTCATTCCCTCCCTTCTATGTACCAGAAAAAAAGATTAAAATTCTGGAATGACGTAAGCGAAGGGACTTCGAATAATTGTAAAATTTTTCACTTTACCTAAAGGCAAAGTCATTTTTTATACGGTCACTCGAACCTTTTCGAAATTTCGGAAACGTTCTACGTAATTCACCCCCCCCCCACCCCATCCCAACCTTTCCCATTCCCATTCCCCTTTCACAATGTGACTTGACATAATATAAAATACTCGGATAATAGAAAATCGAGTATAACAATTTTGTGATTTTTGTTCAAAAATTGTTTTAGAACGGTGGCGCCAAAGATGGATACGACATGAATTTAGGGCCAGCATGGCAAAAGGGTTACACTGGTAAAGGAGTGGTAGTTTCCATATTGGATGATGGTATTCAAACGAATCATCCTGATCTTGCTTTGAACTACGATCACGAGGCTAGTTATGACATCAATGATAATGACTCGGATCCAATGCCACGAGACAACGGGGACAACAAACATGGAACTCGTTGTGCTGGTGAAGTGGCAGCTGTTGCTTTTAACCAATATTGTGGCGTTGGAGTTGCATATAATTCTAGCATCGGAGGTAACAATGTTGTGTTAAATAATTTTTTATTATTTATTTATCTTTCTATCGTAAATTATTTTGTACTCAAAAGAAAAAAAAAACAAAATTGTTAAGTCGTCCCGTAAGGTTTCTTTTTTATTAAATTTAATAATTAAATGATTTATTTATTAATTAAATAATTCATTTAATAAATAAATTATTTAATGATTCATTAATATTATGCATATAAAAATATTGCAACTTTTGCAAGTTTTATCAGCAAGAAAACTGTAAGATTTTTATGGGACGATTTAATATTTTAAAAGACAAGCCTAATTTCGAGCACATGTTTAAATACACGTACAAATTATATATATATATGTATGTTGACGTCACACGTATTGACAAAATTATTTAATATTACCTTCGTTTAATATTCTCGAGAGCTGCATCTCTCGTACTTGTTAGTATGCAATTAATTCAAGAATCATAGGATCAACGACTATCATTGAGAAAATGAGAGTTGACGAACTTTCTCAAAATCTTAGCACGTAAGAGAACATAGATATTACATATGCATATGTAGTACATATGTACGTATACAATTAAAATTGTATATATACCAAGATTCCCAAATTTGCGCTGCTAAATTGCAATGGTTTGCATTTACATTTGAAAAGAAGGCAAAAATTAAGGATTTATTATTCATAGGTTATCTAAATCATTAATTACTGTAAATTTCCAATAGATGGCAGTGTATAGAAATTTCAATTATTTCAATTTACATAAAACATAACCTTACTTTTTCTATTTTTTCATATTGTGATATTATTCTGAGTATTGTTATAATTTACGAAATAGTTTAGAATTATATTAAATAACAAATGTTTCGATACTAATCTCTTTCCAATAAATGGCGGTGTATTAAAGTTCAATTATTTCAATTTATATAGAACATAACCTTACTTTTTCTATTTTTTCGTATTGTAGTATTGTTTTAAGTATTTTTATCATTTACAAAATAGTTTAGGATTATAATAAATCAATATTTTATAACAAAACTACAACAACACGTGGACGGAACATCCTAGTACATATATATATATATATATATATATATATATATGTGTAGAGAAGAAAATATATGTATATATAGAGAGAGAGAATGTGGAAACTAACGCACGTACATACCTAACGTGTTTTCAGGCGTGCGAATGCTCGATGGCCCGGTAAACGATGCCGTCGAAGCCAGAGCACTAGGATTGAATCCTGATCACATAGACATATATAGTGCTTCTTGGGGCCCCGAGGACGATGGGAAGACAGTAGACGGTCCTGGTCCTCTAGCTAGAAGGGCTTTTATTTACGGTGTAACAAGCGTAAGCTCTATTTCATTCTATACTATTTTTCTATTTCTTTCTTTTCACATTTCTTCTCTTTTCTTTTCTTTTTTTTTCTTATTTTATCTCCTGTTCTCTTTTCACGAGTTATATCAGGCGCTAAACTTTATCCCCCTTTTCGATGATTTTCCAAGCGACAGAAAAAAAAAAATGGTGAGTTTTTATCGATTCGAAATCCGACGAGACTTACATGTGTTATGCAAAGTAAAGAAGAAGAAGAAGAAGAAGAAGGGGGATGACTTTTCAACCCGAATTTATTTCCATGAATTTCTTGGATTACTTGCAACCCTAACCTTTTCTTTTCTTTTCTTTTTTTTTTTTTTTTCTTTACTACCTAAACTTATTTCGATACCAAAATAGAATTGGTGTATTATACAAAATCTATTTAAAATTACATATTAAATATATTAATATTTTTGTTAAATAAATATATTTTATTACTTGACTCTTTTTTATGGTATTATCAAAGATGATTAAAAAAAAATCAAGTAAATCTTTAACCGTAATAAAGTTGAAGTATACACGACGTCGTGTTTGGCAAAAGAGGTCATAGATCAAACTAGATATAACTCTTCTCTCTCTCATTGCTAGAGGGGTGGTAATAAAGTATACGAGTATAGAGGAGGCTCGCTTGGAGAAACATCGAAGCGTAATACTACGTATGTCCCCGAGACATATATGATAGGAAGGAAACTGTATATTTGTTCCTTTTCATATATTTCTATATCTGCATTTATGCTTGTATATCACGTTCGAATAAAACATTTCACGATGATGATCATGATGATGATGATGCTGATGATGATTATGGGGGGGGGGGTTGGGAACACATACCATACACACACACATACATTTAACAGGGTCGCAAAGGAAAAGGTTCGATATTCGTGTGGGCATCCGGTAATGGTGGTAGACACACGGACTCGTGTAATTGCGATGGCTACACTAACAGCATCTTCACGTTGTCGATATCGAGCGCAACTCAGGGTGGTTACAAACCGTGGTACTTGGAAGAGTGCAGTTCTACGTTGGCCTCTACGTACTCGTCGGGAACACCGGGCAATGATAAAAGCGTTGCAACCGTCGACATGGACGCTAAATTACGACCCGATCACATATGCACCGTTGAACATACCGGTACATCGGCTTCAGCACCATTGGCAGCCGGTATAGCAGCATTGGCATTAGAAGCTAATCCAAGTTTAACCTGGAGAGACATGCAATACCTAGTAGTCCTAACTTCGAGATCGGAACCCCTGGAAAAGGAACCCGGATGGATACTAAACGGTGTCAAGAGAAAAGTATCACACAAGTTTGGGTATGGTCTTATGGATGCAGGTGCTATGGTCAGTCTAGCTGAACAATGGACCAACGTGGCACCACAGCATATCTGTAAATCCGACGAAATAAACGAAGAACGGCCCATCGATCCAACTTACGGATATACATTGAGCGTTTATATGGACGTTACCGGTTGTGCAGGTTCCTTAAACGAAGTTCGTTTTCTCGAGCACGTACAGTGCAAGGTAAAATTCTTATTCTTTTTTAGTTACCTGGTTAGAAAATCCTTTTGACTTAACTTCCATCGATCAGGTATCACTGAGATTCTTCCCGCGAGGTAATTTAAGGTTACTGTTAACCTCACCGATGGGTACAACGTCGACTTTACTCTTCGAAAGACCACGCGACGTCCTTAGTTCCAGCTTCGATGATTGGCCATTCCTCAGCGTGCACTTTTGGGGCGAAAAAGCAGACGGACGTTGGACATTGCAGATCATTAACGCCGGAAATCGGCACGTCAATTCCCCAGGCAAGTATTTTTTTTCTTCCCTACTATATCCCCTTCGTTGATCATTCACCCCAAAATCTCATCCCCCTAACGTTCTATTTTATTGCAAACCTCGAGTCGCTCGTTAGATAATTTTATTATCCAAGCAGCCCTATGAATTCGTAATCGATGCTTTTACCCATGACGAAATATGCCGTCCACGACTAATCGATAACTGATTGCAATTAATGAGCGCACACGTACAGCAGAACAGCACACCTAGCCATTACAGTACCGAACTGTAATCTCATACTTTCATCAATGCACGCTCTCTATTGTGCGAGAAAGGAAATCTGAACGTTCCCATTCCAATAGAAATGAACGTTTCTGCCCAATACATTTCGCATGCTTCCAATTGCTTCCTAATTCGCAAAGGCTAGCTAGGCCATCTGAACAACGATTTCATTCTCCCGAATAGAGAACGCAATTTCTGTCTATAATTAAAACACCTAATTAACTGTCAATTAATTTTTTTTCTTATTAAAATCCTAACAACAAAGAGAAATCAACGTAATCCTATAAATTATAATTTGATTTTACCAACTGTGTTTATTTGTTTATTAGGTATACTGAAGAAGTGGCAGCTAATATTCTATGGGACAGCAACGAACCCGATCAGGATACGAACACGTCAATTTAACCCGGTACAAGCGCATTCTCCGTTCTCATCCGTGCATTACCCGTTTGCAATAGACGATGATCCGCTAGCACAGGACCATCGGGGCAACACCGACTTCTTTGCTCCGTCTACCTTTCAGAGTTACCAAGGACCCTACGCTGGTGCAGCATCTAACGTCCACGCATCGGTGGCCACTCTTGATGGTTCTTCGGCTCCTCTGTTGACCAATCGGCTCCCAGGTGACACACCAGCAGCCTCGGCCTTCGATTCACCTTCGGTTCCTTCATCTCAGATTGCTGACGGTTCCTTCGATACCACCAGGCAGATACTTCACAATTGCGACCCTCAATGCGATTCTCAAGGTTGTTATGGAAAGGGTCCAACTCAATGCGTCACGTGCAAGAATTATCGACTAGACAAGTGAGTCATTATTTGTTCATATTGGTTGTAACCTTTCTTTTTTTTTTATACAATACTAACTCTATTTTAGCTAATAAATTCACTTGCTCGATCAAAACGATTACAAATACTCGTTTGAAATTTATTTAGTTTTTTATTGAAATATCATAGCTAGTAGTATTCGTTTTCCTTTCTGATCGAGCACGTTGAAATCGTATTGCTCAATGGCATTAACCAACTGTTTTGTTCTGGCCGAATAACGCTACCGAGAGAGATGGAATTTCCTGATGGAAGCTCGGGAACAAAGGATCGAGCGTAAATTAATCGATATGCTTATTTTCTACAATAATCTTATTCACCAAACTAGCCTTTACGATCTCCCCCTCAATTACTATTCTTGAATAATAAGAAAATCAAATACGTAAGATGACGAAGACATCACCACCATTGGTATTGTCCTACGTATCCGCGAAATGTAGCATCGAGTACTGTCTTTGCAGTACGTGCGTCAGCCGTTGTCCACCGAGAAGTTTCCCAAATCAAGGTGGGGTTTGTTGGCCTTGTCACGAGTCCTGCGAGATTTGTGCTGGTGCTGGTCAGGATTCCTGCTTATCGTGTGCACCCGCTCATCTTCGTGTTACCGATCTAGCCGTTTGCCTGCAACAATGTCCAGAAGGTTATTACGAGAGTGAGTATCGATTTGATTCGGATTCGAGAGGAAATAATAATTCATAACAATAAAAATGTCAAACTCTAATCTTTCATAGATACGGAGAACAGCACGTGCGTGCCCTGCGAGGCCAATTGCGCCAGCTGCCAGGACAGACCAGACAAGTGCACCAGCTGCGAGCATCATTTGGTGATGCACGAGAACAAATGTTACGCGGCCTGTCCTCTCTACACATACGAAACGCAGGATTATAATTGCGCGCCCTGTCATCCCAGCTGCGAATCTTGTAATGGCACTGCTGAAAATCAGTGTATAGCTTGCCGACGTGGTTTATTCTCATTCAGCGGTAAGTATATATTATTCTCGTGAAGGGGGTTATAATAACTGAAATAAAAAATGAACAAAAAATGATTAGGATGATAATCCGTCATACATCATCGATTCCCCGTTCGTAGGAACCTGTCATGCATCTTGTCCGGCTGGCTATAGTGCTGATAAAAATCGACGCGAATGCGTACCTTGTCCACCAGGATGTTCAACTTGTGCAACATCCATTTGTACCAGTTGCACTGAAGGTTGGAGCTTGAATAAGAAGGGTATATGCGCACCGGAAAGTAGAAATCGTTGCGACACTGCTGAATATTACGACGACGGACACTGCAAACCCTGTCACTCGACTTGCGAAACTTGCGATGGCTCTACCGAAGACTTCTGTATATCCTGTAAAGGTCCACTCCTACTTCAAGGGCGTCGATGCGTTTCACAGTGCGACGATGGATATTACTCGGCGGTGCAATCCTCCAGGCCAATTTGCGTTCCTTGTTTACATACCTGCAAGAGTTGCGTATCTCGACTTAATTGCACAGCCTGTCAAGATGGTTTACAACTGCAAAGTGGCGAATGCCGATCCTCCTGTGCTCAAGGGTAAAATTATTTTATCAATATCGTTTTTATAACTGGCTAGGGAAAAAATCAAGCCGTCCTATCTAATTGATCCTAATCTTCTTGATTATTACAGTTATTACAGCGACAGAGGCCAATGCGCCAAGTGTTATCTCTCGTGTAAAACTTGTTCGGGTCCTAGGAGAGATCAGTGCGTGACTTGTCCAACAGGTTGGCAATTAGCTGCTGGCGAATGTCATCCTGAATGTCCGGAAGGCTTCTTCAAATCTAATTTTGGTTGTCAAAAATGTCACCATTATTGTCGTACATGTAAAGGTAAAAACAAAAGAAAGAATTTTTATTCTTTCCACACATTAAATATACATTTGAAATTACGAATTACTTTTCACAGGTGAGGGTCCACTCGAGTGTACATCTTGTCCAGCACATTCCATGTTGGAAGGTGGTCTATGCATGGAATGTCTCGGTGCACAGTATTACGATCCTTTGACACAACTCTGCAAGAATTGTCATGCAGATTGTCGCAGATGTACAGGACCCGGGAAATTCAGTTGTGCCGCATGCTCGCCTCCATTGCATTTGGACAAATTAAACAATCAGTGTGTGCCCTGTTGTACGGGGCTGGAAAAGGGTCCACACGTCGACGAGTGTTGTCTCTGCGACCCAGAAACCGGTAAGCAATTATTAAATCGTTATTTTATTAACCCTTATCAGTCGCTAGCTTATTCTCACTAAATAAATATGGCTTCTCAATTTCACATACCACGTGACGTGCGACAGCAGCGACAAAGTCACGTGATAAGTGACTTACGACTTTTAATTGGTTAACACGTTCTTCTCTGCCATGTTTTTTATGATGAGATATCATTTCCAAGTATTCTATTTTTTTCTAACAGAAAACACGATCCAACGTGTCAATTAAAAAAAAATAAAAATGATCTGTATTACGTAGTTCGTGCCAAAGTATAAAAGTAATAGCAATAAATAAGAAGTATCTCGCGTTACAAGTTAAAACACTAAAAAAAAAAGAAAAAGAAAATTTTCTTCCTCGACTTACATCAATCCATCCATCCGTCCATCTACCGTCCGTACAAAAGGAAAAAGGAAAAAAAAGACAAAGTATTCTTTTCGAGGAAACTTAGCAATCTTTCCTTTCTTTCTT